>JAADXW010000123.1:0-37584 GCA_023337975.1 Phytopythium ostracodes
AGTCCTCTGCTCGATTTTGATTGGCTAGATGATGATGTCGGATATGACAATACGCTGGATATGACAATTCCTATACGGTAATGCCAGCCAGATGCTGGTAGAGCGCGTCTGCGTTTCATACAGTGTTCCTCCACCAAGGAGCCCTGCCGGCAGTGGCAATACTGCTGGCGTTATAGGCCCAAGGTCCTAGAATAGCCTAGAATAGGTTCGTTGTAGGATCAGAAGCGTCGAAAATTCCAATCCCTTCCCTACTTAAAGTATGATTCTTACTGTCTAAAACGTCCAAAACACCCACCACCCCTTTTTTTCGATATTGAGCCAATCCGAGCTCCTCCACACACGCGGCCGCTCATTTTCGATTTTTTTTTGCTCGTCGAAGCCCAAGGCCTCCCTCCCCTCGCCCGCCCACGATGCTGTTCAAGACGCTGGCGACCCGCTCGGCGGCCGTGGCGCGCGCGCACTCGAAGCAGGTGCTGCAGCTGGCGCTGTTCAGCTCGCAGGCGCTCAAGAACCCCAGCGTGTTTTTCGACGTCTCGATCGGCGGCAAGCCTGCCGGTCGCATGGTCTTCGAGCTGCGCGCCGACGTGGTGCCCAAGACGGTTGAGAACTTCCGCCAGCTCTGCACGGGCGAGGCGGGCGCCGGCAAGTCGGGCAAGCCGCTGCACTACAAGGGCTCGGCCTTCCACCGCATCATCCCCAACTTCATGTGCCAGGGCGGCGACTTCACGCGCGGCAACGGCACGGGCGGCGAGAGCATCTACGGCGCCAAGTTCCCCGACGAGAACTTCCAGCTGCAGCACGGGGGCGTCGGCGTGCTCTCCATGGCCAACGCCGGGCCCAACACGAACGGGTCCCAATTCTTCCTCACGACCGTCGACTGCCCCTGGCTCGACGGCGCCCACGTCGTCTTCGGCAAAGTAACTTGCCGTCGGAAAGTGTGTGTATTGATATTCCGTCACACTGACCTTTGTTGGCGTGAAAACGGCAGATCACCGAGGGTCTGGACGTGCTCAAGGAGATGGAGGCGCAGGGCAGCCCGTCGGGCGCCACGCGGTGCGTCGCTATTGAGAGGTGCTGTCGTGCACATGACGCTGGCTAACGAGGATGTGTGTGATCTTGTTGGCAACCGCAGCGCTCCGGTGGTCATTGAGGACTGCGGCGAGCTCACGGAGTAGATCCAGCTGGATGTTAGTGTGAACGAGCGTCAAGGTGTGCTATTACAACGCACAGACTCGAAGTAGGTAGATTGGCTCCCGCTATGTTCTCGCCAACGCGAGCTCTCCAATCACAACTCGACCCAGTTCTACCCCATCTTGTGCGGTGTCTGCAGTGCGTGAGGCGCTCGAAGAGCACAACACAAGCTTGCCGTGCGTCTGTCCGACTGCTTTGGACGATAACAGCCGCAGCTTCAACATGCGCGCGACGTGCGTGTTTATGGGAATCACCAGGAGTCGCTTCAGATCCATCAGCGCCATCCTCCCTTCTGCGTCGACTGACAGAACGAGCTCCGACGCGGAGACGGCCGAGCACACAATCCTTCTCCCGATTGCGTTTGGCGCCATGGCCATGCGGACTGGAGCCGCGATGCTGGAGGGGAAGAGCGGGGAGTCGCCGATGACGAGACGATGTAGCACCGTGCGCTCCCGGCAGTCGCGTATCTCTAGACACCATCCCAAGGCCTGCACGTCCGCGTCATCCATATCACTCTCATGACCACCGATATCGCCGAGGTAACTCATGCTGGACGACGTCGAGTAGAGCACTCGCACGGACGAACTTGATGTATCGGTGGACGGAAGGAAGAGCGCCACCGGAGGCTGCTCGGAAGCGGGCACGGCGCGCCATTCGTCACTCGGCAGCACCACGTCTTCAGACAGCATTCGCATACTCGGGTCTGCGTACACTTTGACAAGAAAAGACGTCCGTCCGTCTGTGTGCCCCACTCGCAGCACAACCAGGAAGGCGGCGTTCGCTCCAGTTTTCCGGACTCGCACACTGCTGGTACTGGTAGCAGGGGCTCCGGTGTTGACTGGCGTGTCGACGCACACATCGATAGACTCGATGGCGACGCTGACTGCGCGTGGCTGCCGTCGAAGCTTTGATTCCGACAGCGCGATCTCTTGGTACACAATCTCGCTCGTTGCAGCCTTGAACGAGCCCGCCTTCTCCCGCTTTGACGCCCACGAGCGGCTGCCCGCAGCAGGCGAGCCTTCGTTGTTGGTGATCACACTCGAGTAGTCGATCCAAATGAGCCGCTGGTCCGATGTCACCGCCAGCGCAGTCGATGATTGCCCGACAAACTCGAGTTGCTTCAGTGTCGGGAGGGTCCTGTGCTCACCGCCGGCGCTCGACGCTGTTGGTCGTTTGGCTGGACTGGAGCTGCGGAGGCGCTCGCGTTGACGCAACGTCCGGAGTGCTCGTGTTTGCTCGGCGCGATCTGTCGGTGAGGCCACGGAGTGGCGCTCGAGAGCCAACTGGAAGTGCGCGACGACTCGTCCGGTGCAGACGTCAATGAGTCTCAGCGTGTTGTCGTCGTAGCCAGCCATAGCGAGCGGCGAGAACGAATTAACCGTGAAGCAGGTGCACGTTGCTGTTGCAATTGCCGACGCCACGTCGAAGCGAACAACTTCGCGCGCCACGTCGGGCAGCCACGCTCGGAGCGATCCGCTGCCCGAAGACCTAGAAAGCAGCAGCGAATCCTGCACAGCCCACCCGATGTCCGCAACATGCATCGCGCTAAACGAGCCACCTTCTCTCTTTTGTTCCTCTGCCAGGTTTTGAGACCGCGGAGGCAACTTCGAAGTATGCTCGACGCGTCGGAGAACCTTACTGGCACCGCCAGTCGTCGGCGCGTCAAAGTTGACGATGAACACGGACGCGTCCGAAGTGGTGACCACGCCAACGCCTCGATTCCGGTCGATCGACAGACTCCGCACCGCGCCGCCCTGCGGGTTGATCGCGTGCGTTAGCGACACGCCACTACGCGCAACGCGCTGCCAGTCGATCTGCGCACGAGCCGAGAACTTGGTCGACTTCATAGGCAGCGCGTGCACACAAATGAACGGCTCCTGGGAACTCCCCGTGACGATCAGCGACTGCTTGCTCTTACTGCCGCTCCACGACATCACATTAACGTTCGACAGCTTGCTCTTCTCGCCGCTGGCGCGCGGCCGCGTGCTGGCGGGGAGGAGCTGCGTCGTGGCGATGAATGCGTTGGCTTTAAGGTCAAAGAAGCAGCAGTAGCTGTCCTTGTCGATTCCGACCAGGTAGCGTTGGTATCGAGGATCGTCTTGGCTCGTGTCTTGAGACAGTGCCACGCACTTTACGTCCAGCGGGAAGCGCTCCGCAACAACTTCAAGACGAGCGCCACGAAACTCGCCGCCATAGAACGACACGTTCAGCGCTAGAAGGCGGGAACCACTTGCAGTCGAGCCGCCGGTGGCACCACCCAAGTCGCCGGGCGAGAAGAGAACGAAGCGGTCCTGGGATGTCAATGGAAGAATCGTGTCCACGGGGCTCGGCAGCTCGCTGGTCTCCTTTGACAAGAGGATTGCACCCGATGACAGATCCGCCACGCTCACAAAGTACTGGGAAGCGCCGTTCACCGTCGACGAGAAGCAAATCAGCGCCTCATCCGTCTCTGGGCCGCTCGAGAACGCGAGCGCATGGACGCAGTCGGTGTCTGGCATCAGGCCGACCTTGTGGGCTGTCTCTGGGCTGCACCGGCATGACGGCTCGTCGTGGTTGTCGGCTTCGTGGAGGCAGTGAATGTCGATGTGATCATAGCTGGATGGTACGGTTGCTGCTCGACCGCCGCTTGGTGCAAGCTGCAAAAGCGCGATCTCCTGCTGGGAGTGAGAGGAAGCAGCACTAACTTCGCCATCCACATCCGATGAAGCCGAGCTGGTTGGCGCCACGCCTCCTTCACGAACGTCCATGGACGCAGTTCCAAGATGTTCGACCCACAAGGTCGGCCCCATGACGTAAAGAAGCTTCCCAAGAGCGAATGACCAAGCGACATGAGAGGGACTAAACCCTGAGATCATGCCGGAGAGTTTGAGAACCACACGCTGATCCGTTGCGATTTGCATCACTGATGTGGGTGCAGCAAACTCCTTCTCGTAGTTGTCGATTGTTCGAGCCACACTGGTGACACTCGAGGTCGACTTAAACACGAGGGCGTCTTGTGCCAGCGCCAAGTGAAGATGCGGCTTGAGTGATGGGATCGGCACGTCCAGCGACGGAGACATAGCCTCGTCCGGACGGCCAGAGTCCAAGGCACTCGGTGGGTTGACATCGTTGCTGGGTTTCTCTCCGCCCGCAGCCTCTATGTGAGCACCAGGCTCCCTGTCTTCTTGCTGATTAGAGGCCAGCTCCCTGTTTTCCTTCTCATCATCACCAATCGCCTTCGTCGCCGGCGATCCAAATGGTAGCAGATAGCTGACTGGTTGGTGCGGCGGAGGCGTCGAGGTATCGCCGAGGAACCGCCAGACGAACGCTGTGCTTGACTCACTCGTCGCGAGCAACCGCTCACCGCCAGCAGTAAACGCAAGCTGTGTCACAGCTCCTGTCTGACCCAGAAACGACTGAAACAAGCGCTCCACTTTGCCGCTTGCGTCCATTTGCCAGACGCAAAGAGATCCGTCCGCGCCGCCGGTCGCCATGTACTTTAGATTCACCGAGGTCGCGATTGCGGTGACGCAGCCGTCCTGGCCAAGAAGCGGCATGGTGCGCACAAACTGCCGCGATCCCATCGCATAGATGTGCAGGCGATCGGTCTTCGAGAGTAGCAGCAGTTGGTCAAAGCAGAACACTGCGAGCTTGAGCTCCGTCGCGGATTTCGCAGAGCTGGTGGGCTTGGGCGGTGTGACTGTGCAATGAAGCCGGAGGGAGTCGCACTGGAGCAGCAGGGCCCCACGTGCGTTTCCAGTGATGGCTGCAAGGTATTTGTTGTCTCGAGAAACAGAGAGTCGGCCGTCAAGCGCGTTGAAATCCACCAGCAACATCTTGACCGGGACGAACTCGCGCTGCGGCGTGACGTTGTACAAGCACAGCTGCTTTCCCGACCCCGAGGAATAGAGCGAGCTGCCATTGCTCGTGAACTTGAGGTGGAGTATCGCGCTCTTGTGCTGCTGGATCTCTGCGACGACGACCCCAGAGACCTCGCTGGTCAACGAGTCATCTTCGGCGTCCGTCAACTGGCGCACGTCGAAAATGCGGCAGCAGCCCGAGGCAAAGCCCACGGCCACGATCCCCTGGTCGACTGGCGCGGGTTCGACGCACGTAACTTGGTCATGCTGGACATCGAACTCGTAGAGTTGGTCCCCCGACCGCACATCCCAGATGCGAAGAGTACCGTCGGCCGATCCGGTCAAGAACTCGTCCTTCCGTCTGCCAATTGCCTGGTCAATGGACGATGCGCACCATGGCAGCAGCGCCGACGCGACAATGGACTGCGCGTGGGATCTAAGCACAGTCTTGTAGATCTGGCTCGAGATATCGAGCACCCCGACAGCGCTGTTGCGACTCCCGACGAGCACCTTCATGCCGTCGTTCGACACGTCGGCGGCCGTCACGGCAGCATCGTGGTGCGCCTCCAAGAAGAAATCCGTAAAGTCGAGCGGCCAGACCCTCAGGACCCGGTCGTCTGAGCCTGTCACACAGAACCCTTCGTTGATCACGAGGCAGTTGATGCTTGCATCGTGTAGCTGGTACACACACACGACCTCTCGTGAGTCGTAGTCGATGGCCAGCAGCGTCCCAACGCTCGATGCCGCGTACACAGGTCGCAGCCTCCGCATATCGGACGGGAACGACTCGCAGAGTGGGTCAAACCCTAGTGCGTTAAACACTGTGCCCCGAGAGTACTCCTTCAGGATGACCGGGTGGCCCACGATGTGGCCACTTCGTGCCACTCGCCAGTACCGAATGTTCTCGCGGCCGCAGGAGACCAAGCACGGGAACTCGTGTTCGTACGGCGAGAACGCGATGCTTTTGACCGGGAAGTCGGACGTCTGGCGTGCGATCATGGTCACCGCCGCCCGACGTGAGCGACTAGCGGTCTTCCCTGCGGTTGAAATCCCTCGACGCAGCTCGGAACAATCCCACACCAGGATCTGAGTGCGGCCGTTGTCGTCGAAACCCACACCGCAAAGCAGCAAGCCTTGGCACTGTGCTGTCTCCGGCGAGAAGCACACCGAGTGGACCTCTCGAGCGTGGGCTCTCACGACGACAAGGCACTCACGCAGCGCAAGATCCCACACGCGGATGCTGCACGGGTTTACGTCGATCCTGGCCTCCGCGGACGCCAGCACGGAACCGTCTTCAGTGAGCGCCATAGCAGTGATCGACCCCGAGTGGCCGAGCAAGAACTCCTGGTCGCTGACGTCCGCGAGTTGGTTGGCAGCAGCACGGTCGCCCACGTATCGAGTGATGATCGTCGAATACGACGCGTAGACGAACGCTGACCCGTCGGGCAGCCACAACAGGGTCTCCGTCGCGCCACTGGAAAACCCGATGACGCGCTCGAGGTCGAGAATTGGGTCCGGCCACTCTTTTTGTGTGACTGACGATAGGACTCGCGGGTTTCGAGGCTCGGGCTTCGATGACGGCGAGCGAAGGACGCGAACGGGCGATGAATCGGCAGTTAATGGTGCTCTCGCCCCGCCGCTGCGTGGTTGCTTATAAATTCCAGCCTGACGGAGGATTTGATCGGCCTGGCACATGCGAGACCACACGAATACGCAGCGTTAGTCACTTCTCGAGCCAAAGAAGAAGACGATGCATCTTGTGCCACGAAGCCATTGCAAGTTGACTTGCTTTCGAGAGGATCTCTTGTCGATCGCGAAGCATATCGGTGCTTTGTGCAGTCGAAGAAGTGTTTACACCGCGCGGAGCTGGTACTTGGTTCTGCTCACGACCTGTGCTTGAGTGACCTGGTGAAGTGATCGCCTCCGTCGGCGCGGATGGCGGTCGCACAGTGTTCTCTTTCGCCGACGCGCTGATCCTGACAGGAGAAGTCCCATCATTTGATGGCAGGTGCTCCCACGAGTAGTCTTCGATCGGAAGTTGCAACGCAGGGGGCATGGTCTACATAGAATCCCACACAGCGCAGTTGCGTTGTAATCGATGTCAGCAATGCGTGACACATGATGCGAGCCTTTAAATATCCAAGCTAGCGATATACCTCGGGTGTGTAGCGCGATGAGGACACGATGACGTTGCGCACGTTCATGTTGGAGCACAGCGTCAGCGCCTATGCATCAAAAGCATGAAGACAAATGCTAATTAATCCAGCTCATCCATAGGTATTCGCGTGCACATGGCAAAGACGACGGACCCACGTACCACGAGGGCTCGGTACTCTTCTCTCGAGTACTGGTTGAACGAGTGACATTTTAGCAGCATCGCCATGTCCAAGACAAGCACCTCCCACAGCGTCGTTGGCCTAATTCCGTTGTTCAGCACGAGGAGAAAGCCAAAGGCAATGTGAGTCGTGGGTAAGTCAGGGAAGACACAGGCGAGGTCGTACTAACGATACTGACCTCAGCGGGACGCGAAGAACAGTCCCCGTGCTTCGCATCGACGTGAACATGGTGCTCAAGGTCACCCGCAGCGCCGTCTTCTTGTTGGTCGCGAAGTCCAAATGAACGGTACATGGCAGGTTGGGCAGTTGGCGGAACTGATTCGCGCAACAGCGGAGAAGACCCATCGCGATCAGCAATCTAACGGTACGATCGACGAGAGCACAAAAATGAATATCTTCGTACCTGGAGGCACACATAGCGCCCAGTCAGCCCCAGGCCTTGCGTTCCTTTGGGGGCGTTCCTGCGATCGGAGCACCACCCGTTAAGTTGAAGCCCAGCATCTAACAACAGGTAATGGGACCGCACCTGGGCACTCGAAGATAGTTCGTGGCAGCCACGCTGCCTCGAATCCGAAACACGCTCTTGTGCAGGATCCGGTCCTGCACTTGCTCGACGTCGCCGCGCTGGTAGTAGCCGATGGCGCGGTGGGTCACGCCGAACTTGATCACCTCCACGAACGGGTCCTGCCAGACTGGTTGAATTGCATGAGGAATCAATCACGCAGATCGGTCAGAGAGACGAGCATGTACAAAAGAACACCACGCTTACCAGCTTACCAGACATGGCGACCGAGTTGTCCAAGGAGGCTGCGCTCTGGAAGTCGCGGATATGCTGGGACTGGAGTCTGCTTTGCCTGGACTGGTACGCGAAAGATCGCCAGGCGTGACCTTTCGACACGTGAACGAGCTGACATGACGACGCTGCAGCTAACACTACGATGGCTCAACAGTCTATATTCACTGCAGATCAAGACTGCGGCACTTCGTCAGCTATAGACACAAATCAACCTAAGCCACGCTGGATTTCCTCCGCCTATGGCTTCGTTGACGACGAGGAGAGACCGCTCAGGTACTCCTCCAACTCGTCAAAGTCGTCAGCACCAAAGTTCATCACGTCGTCCGCAGAGGCATCCTCCTTGGGAGAGAGGCCCCCTAATCCTTTGAGCTCCTTGTCGAGCAACTCCAGCTGAGGATCCAACTTGTCATCCGACAGGTCAGCAAGCTCGCTCGAGTACGAGGCTAGACCCAGCTCCTTCTCCAGCTTCTTCATGTCCTCAAACTCCTTGGCGAGCCCCGCCATCGAATCGTCGCCCGCCTTTGATTCTTCGGCCGCAGCGTTCTCCTTGTCCACGGCCGAGACTGCTCCTTCCAACGAACCCGCAGTGAGCGATTCGAGTTCGCTCATCAGCTCCTTGTCCTTCTCCTCATCCCAGCTGCCACGGCGATTCACAGCCTTGGAGCTGCTCTTCTTGTTGTCTTCGTCGGCACCAGAAATGCTGAACGAGCTCTGCTTCTGCTCCTTCCGCTTCTCTTGCTCTGCGTTCAGCGCAGCCTCAGCCTCTGCAGCGGCAGCCTCGGCAGCAGCAGCGGCGGTGGCGGCTGCAGCTTCTTCCTTCTTCTTGAGCTGTTCTTCACGCAGTTTTTGCAGCCGCACTTTCCGGGCTTCGATGTCCACCCAGAACGCCTCGTCACGATGCAGCATGTCCTCATAAGCTTGCTTATCTTCCTGTGTCAGCGCAACGCCCTCGCTCTTAGGGACAGCATCTAGCAGATGACATCAGAGGGGTCGTTAGTCACATCACACGGCGCGGGTCACCCATTGACAATTACTATGTCACGCACCTCCATTTTCCGAGGCGCCTTCCGTCTCGACGTCGGCGAAAATCAGGTCCACAAAGAAGTCCTGATCGAAGCGAGGGTCGCCGCACGCGCCATCCAGCTGCGCCTTCGTGAGCCTACGAGTCCACAAGACAAACTGGTTAGTAAAATGAAGTAAGGTCGCCTAGAATGCGAGGCAACAGCTGCTCACCTCAAAATTCCTTGAGGAATGTATCCCGTGTGGAACGCCCCGCGGAACATCGACACGCGCTCGCCGGAGTCCGTGAGGTGGCGGCATCGAACCAGAATGTCACCCTGGAGCATGCAGTTGACGTTGAAGGACACAGATCCATCATTCGTGCTGGCCCACTGCACTCCGTTGCCGTTCTCCATGTCGCGCCACGTCGTAGTGAACACGAGCTTTCCGCCCTTGAAAATCTGGAGGTACGGGCAACAACCTTCCTCGATCTTTTCTTGCATTTCGTCGCCCGCGTCATCTGAAGAAGTGGCGTTGGCATCCACCGCAGTGGCTTCGGTGTCTGCGGCAGCCTCGCTCGTCTCCTGCTTGAGAGGCTCAAGCACTTGTCGAGTGCCAAACACCGGGATGGTGTTGATGATGACACGGCGAAGCAGAAGCGGCGACGAATGCGGCTTCACGCCCTCCATCACGTTGTTGAAGTACTGGATATATCTGTTTCAACGCACCCATCAATAATCACATCGCCCGATTAACTCTGATCCAATTGCAAGCAAGCAGATACATTTCGTCGATTGGAAACATACCTTCTCTGCGACGGAATTGTCAGCTTCTCGACAGATGTGCTGCGCTTCTCCGCAACATATTCCAGGCTCTCCATGGCATTCGGAAACTGACCGATCCAGGCAAGGTAGCAGGCGATCACGGTACCCGTGCGTCCCTTTCCAGTCAGGCAGTGAATTGCAGCCAGGTTGTTCTCGTCCGCCAGCAACCAGTTTTCGATCGACGAGCAGATCTTGAACATGAGACCTACACAGCGGATAGTGCGTCAGAACTGAAATCGCATCCAAGCGTAGTCGTGGCTGAGTTGCTGTTGCAATTGACAACGCACCAAGCGGCGGCGCGGGGTGGCCAGGGAAGTTAAATTCGAGCACCTGTACCAGAGTAGTTAATCGATTGTTTAGCTTCACCAAGCACTCAGCCGATATCGCGAGAATGCCGTCACAGCACTTACCTGATTGTCAAAGAATGCGTAATCGTACGTCTCCTCTGCGAAATCATAACCACAGAGTAGACACAGAACAAGTCAGTCGCTTTGCCCCAAATGCACTCTGACGCACACACGGTACAGACATACCACTCAGGTTCCAGATCATGTAGTGTCCAGCATGCTTCGTGTTCAGGTACATGGCGACTAGGTCGATGGGGTTGTCGCGCAGCAGCGTCCGGTTCGTGCCGAGGTTCATGCTCGGGAAGCCCATGGCCACGACGTTGTCCGTGATGTACGAAAAGTTAAGCAACTCGAGGTTCACCTCGCCCGTGGAGCGGTCCAGCGCGTAGCTGAGCCGGCGCTGCAGCGCGTCCATGTCGGCGGCGTCCAGCGCCTTGTTCTTCCATACCGTGGCCTTGGACGCGCCCTCTCGCGCCGCAACGGACGCCACGCTCTGCGCCTTCTTCATGAACCCCATCATACTGGTCGCCGCCACGGCCGCGGCCGCCGAGACCGACTCCGAGTTGATCTTTTCCGAGATCGCCGCCTTGAAGGAGCCCGTGCGGTGCTCTTCGGGCTTTGCGGGCTGCTCGCCGGCGTCCTCGGGCGGCGGGAACAGCGATGGAGGTGCAGCATCACCGCTCTTGTCCCTTCCGACAGAAGTAGCAGCGTCCGACTTGTCGCTCTCGCCGTCCGCCGGAGGTACCGGCGGTTCAGCCGTGGTGCTGCTGCCGCCGGGAGACACCACGCTGGCGAGCGACTCGAGCCGCGACGCGGCGGCGGGGAAGCGCTCCGACAGCTTCTTGAACATGCTGGCAGTGAGAAACACACAGAGACGACGGGAAGCAGCGAGTGAGGCGGCAGATCGAGCGGCAAAGGACGAGAAAGGGCGGCCGCCTTTTCTTGCTTTTTCCTTACCTGGAAGTTTGGCTTGTTCACTTTTGGGCACAAGGAGAAGGAGGGGGCGAGTGAGTTGATGTTCTTGAAAGGGGCGTATAGATCTTGCGGGCACGGTACTGGACTGCTTCGTCTTAGTGACATTGTATCTCAGCTGTCTATTCATTAAAAAACTAGTCACTAAAGAGAGGTAATCTGACGGTGCTCCCTGCTGAGGCCGATCACCACAAGTGGCCTCGCAGCTGTTCGCGGCCCATTTGACCATTGACCGACTGACTGGCACCGATGAGCTTTTTGTGGCGCGTGGACCGGGGCGCCGAGCGCGGGCGGATGCTGCGCACGACGCGCGCGGTGCGGGCGGGTGAGTGCGTGCTGCGCGAGAAGCCGTACGGCCTGGTGGTGCTGAACGCGCACCGGTCCGAGCTGTGCGCCGTGTGTCTGCGCGCGGCCGACCCGGACATTTGCTGCGACGACTGCTCCAGGGTTTTCTTCTGCAGCGACGAGTGCCGCGAGCAGCTGCAGGAGGTGCACGAGAACGAGTGCATGGCGCTTGAGGAGGTCGAGCTCGTGGCCAAGAAGACGTCGGTGGAAGTGGATCTCCTGCGCCTGCTGATCCGGATCCTGGCGTCGCGGCCCTTCGACTCGTTAGACCAAGAGCTCTCAACCAACGACGCCGGGTCGGTTGTCACGACTTTCGCAAAAGTGCGTGATATGATTCAAGCACTCGACCAGCAGCCGAAAGCGTGGCAGGACCATGTGCGGGATGGGGCAGCCAGGATCATGGAGGACCTCCCGGACGAGTGCCACCTGCCGGTTGAGGAAATTCTCGTGCTGGCGGCGCAGATCAACGAGAACTCGTACTCACTCGGCGCGCTCAATGACCTCCACCTCGTCGCGTCGGTCGGGCTCTTCCCGACCATGGGGCTGGTGAACCACAGTTGCTCGCCGAATTGCGGGTGGTCGAACGCTGGTGATGGTTCTGTTGCGGTGCATGCGCTGCGCGACTTGAAGGAAGGCGAGGAGATCACGCTGAGCTACATTGACACTGACAAGGAGCGGCTCGAGCGGAGACAGGAACTTCGAGAGACTAAGCACTTTGACTGCTCGTGCGAGCGCTGTAGCGAGCCAATGTCGGAGTCTGTTGACCGGCTCTTGGAAGCACTCGTGTGTCCTCGCTGTCCAGGCGACGAAGAAGCGTTGCTCATTGCAGCGGACGACAAGGTCATGTGTCAGAAGTGCCAGCTCGACTTCCCGCTTGCTCTGATTCAAACTGCAGTTCGTGGGAGCCGCGACGCCGTCCAGAAGGCCAAGCAGCTCTTGTCCCAGTTCCAGTACAACGCGATGATCAGCACACTCGTGAGAGTGCACCAGGGTGTCACCGTGCTTGGGTCCAAGCTCTTGTTTCATAGCTGCCACGCAGTGGCTATCGCTGCTCGCCGAGTTCTCGCAGACGCCCATTTCAAGCTTGGCAACCTCGAGCAAGCGCTGGCATTGCGAGAACAAGTGCTTTCCTCGCTCAAACGCGTCAGCAGCCCCTCGCACCTGCCGTTGGCAATCGCGCATCTAGACTACGCTGACACGATCCGGCGGCTGACGGTGAAGGCTTCTACCCCGTTGCCGTCGCACCTCGACCACGATAGCCTCGTGCGCACCATGCAGGACTCGTACCGAGAGTTCAAGGCTATCTGCGACGTGTGTCTGCCTTCAGTGCACCCACTGCGTCGGTTCGCATCGACTGCCGTCGAATTCTGAGCAGTTTGGCGCTCAGGACAAGGTAAAGGGTGAAAATGTTGATGTCGAAGCCAGCGATCGTCCGATTTGGCCACCCTCAATGCTGGTTCATGCACAGCTTAGCTCGTGTGTGTGACCGGCGAACGCGTGGTGGTCGACAGGTGTGCAATGTTCTGATAACATGAAATGCAAGCCGTGTACTGGCGTGTGCTCGGCCCGCCCGCATCGAGATACTGGCCGACTCCGGACCAGTAATCATCTTGGCGTCTATTGAGGCGGCGGCGGCAATAGTCGTTCCCTCACATTTTGATTTTTTCACGAAATTTCGGTCAAATTTCACGTGAGCGGCGTTCGTTTTGACGACTCAAAATATATGGAGTACAGTAGACGTGGCGTCCGGTCTGACGACCCGAGCATTTGACGTTTTTTTGGGCTGGTCCGAGAATCGGTCCGACACCCTCGCATGTCGCTCAGTCGTCCATTCTTTAGCGCTTCAATCAGGCGGCAGTGTACGTGACAGCACTGCAACGTTGGCGGCGCTAACGTGCAGCCCGCGAGCGCAGAAATTGCCGCCTATGCCGCAAAAATCACAAAGCAATTGAGCGCGGTCCCCGCCAGCCATCAACCCGAAAAATTGTGAAACGTGAGCAAATGCATCTTGTGTCAGTAGATGGAGACAGTAGAGTTTGCGTAATGTACTGCAATGTGATGGCAATGGGCCGATTGGTCAGCCGCCCGATAGGATACCGGCCACTCGCGGGCTGGGATCGTCAAACTCATGTCCCTCCTCCATGCTGAACGCTCGACGTGCTGATTTGCGCAACCGTCTGCTTTGCAGAAACCTGTTGAATTGCATTATATGATAATAATTTTGTTTCTTGCGTGTCTTTTATAACGTATTAACCTATCGTATTCATTCTACCTTTTATGTTTGGCATAAATAATACACAACGGTCTGGACTATGCTTGCTTTGGTCCCACGTCATGCGGAGATGTTTCGCGCCACCTTCGCGCGACCTCCACCACCCGCGAGCCGTCTCTTCAGCGATTTCCGGCATTTCCACACACAGTAGAACGCGACTCGCCGTCGGCCGCTGCTCCCTCCCGGTCTGGCTCCGCTCCTCCCCTCCTGCCTCCCTCCGTCAGTTCGCGGGGGTGTGGACAAGCAGGCGCCTCTCTCGGTCGGTTTCCTGCGTCTGCCGCGTCGCATTCGCCATCTTTCCGCGCGCCCGACACTTGGACGTGAAAACCCCTCTGAGCAAGCGCGAGACGAGCCATCATGGTGGTGCATCGGCGGCCGAATGAAGTGCAGGCCGAGGTGCCCACGGCCGTGTACGCGCTGGACCTGACGCGCGTGAGTGAGCTGCTGCGCATCCCCGAGAGCGAGCTGCTCTGGGGCATCTCGGCGGACCCGACGGCCGCCGAGATACAGGGCGTGATCGTCGACGCCGGAGAGGACGTGCCGTTTGAGACGGTCGGGCTCGTGGACGGAGACGACCACGTCAGCATCGACGTGACGCCGTCACATGCGCGCGCAGCGGCGCAACGTGCCGTGGACGGGTCCACGCCCAAGAGCAACCTGCCGCCGCTTGCGCCCGGCTCGCGCGGCCTCGTGGGCAGTCGCACGCCGACGATGGGCGCGCTGACGCCCAGCCGCCGCCCGAGCGTGCGCCAGGTGCTCATCACGGCGGCCGCGCGCCCCAACAGCCTGGACGACAACGAGCTGCCCAAGTGTCTGATCCGGCTCGGCTCGCAGACGATCATTGGCCACATCTTGACGCAGCTCTACGCCGCCGGCATTGAGCGCGTCGTCATCTCGGTGGCCGCGGGTGGCAGCAAGATCAAGGCGGCCGTTAAGCAGACGCCCTTCTACACCAAGATGCAGATCGAGTTCCTGGACCTCGGCCGCGCCTACGACGAAGGACATGCGCGGTCCATCCTCGCGGCACGCAAGCTCTTCCCCAAGGGCCCGTTCCTCATCCACACGGCCGACCACATCTTTGACAAGTCAATTGTCACCAAGATGGCCAAGTTCCCGCTGAACGAGGCAGTGGCATGTGTGCTCGTGGAGATGGAGATCGCGGGTCTCTCTGGCCTGCCGCCGACGGCAGTGCGCGTGCGGATGGGCAAGGAGAACGTGACCAAGATCGCACGTGAGCTCGAGCGCTTTGACGGCATCGATGCCGGCCTCTTCCTCAGCTCCACGGCCATTTTTGACGCGCTCGAGGACCTCGCGGCCAAGAAGGAGTACTTCTCGCTCGCCGAGGCGCTCGACTACTTCACCAAGTTCAATAAGCTCACGTACTTGCCGACCGCTGGTGAAACATGGTTCAGCATCGAGACGGAGGAGCAGCTCGCGTACACCAAGGACACGGACGGCACGTCAGTGCTGTCGCCCTGGACAGTCTTCCTCGCGTCTACGCCGCGCGACGCCGTCGCTGGTATCGACGTGGGCGCGACCAAGAACGTCGTGATTGGCGTATCGGCTGCCGAAGAGTCTTCACTGCGCGTCGCGGGTAAGACGGACGCATCCAAGCTTTTCAATGGTATTATTGTCGGAGTCAACAATGCCGACTACGTCGACGACGAAGCCTCGGCGATTGGTGACGGCACGGAGCTTGACTCCGAGTCGCGGCCGCTGCTTTCGGTTGGTACGCGACGCTCTACGTTCTTGGGGTCTACGCGCTCGCGCTTTTCGCATCAGAACTCGTTCATCGAGAAGGGTGCTGGCGGTGACGAGCCGTTCGTGCTGTCGTTCCCGGTGGACGACGAGACGTCCAAGACGGTCGAAGACCTCAAGTCGACTCGCCACGCCTACCTGATCGAGATGAGCCCGGATCCAGCGGGTTATGCGGACCCGTCGGCGGGATCCGAGTACATGCTGGCCATCCCCGGCCAGCTCTCGCGCCAAAGCTCCTTCATGACGACACCGCGCGGCGTAATGACGCCCACGCCCGTGCACCACCGAAAGAAGGCGATCCTGCCGTCGGACATCACGCAGATCTCGCTCGAGACGCGCGGATACGACGACAATCTGGAGGTGAAGGTCGTCGTGCAGCGCAGCGCGCCTCTGATCGGCTATCTGTTGTTACTGTCGTCGCTTTTTACCGTCTCGTCGGTGGGAGTGGCGCTGGATATGGTGGACGGTGTGGCTCCGCTGCTCAAACTCTTCTGGCGTCAGACGGCGACGTGCTCGGCGACTGTGCCGCTCACGCTCTTCGCCATGTGGCGCAACGGACCGCCCAAGTTCACGCGCAAGCTTGTGCTGACGATGATCACGGCTGGTGCGGCCTACGGATTCTACCTGGGCTCGTACGTTGTTTCGCTCTCTTACACGTCCGTGGGCCACGCGACCCTGTTCAACAACGCGCACTCGCTGCTGCTCGTGTTTGTGAAGCTCGCGCAAGGTCTGCCAGTGGTGCCGTTCGAGGGTATTGGCGCGGCTGTCGGCGTCATTGGTGGCGGTATCACGGCGATGGATGCGACGAAGGCGGGCGAGAACATTGTGTCGCCCACTGCCTACGGTGACATTATCGCGCTCGTGGGTGCGTCGGGTGGCGCGTTGTATTTTACGTTCGCGAAGAAGTTGCGCGCGGAGCTGGACCTCGTGGTGTTCATGTGCTTCCTGACGGCCACGTCGGCGTCGTGCTTGCTCATGTACATGCTGGTCACGGGCGAGAACATTTCCTTCTCGTCGGACCCCATCCACGGCATGTTTGGCTGGACCGAGCCCGTTTCGGACCGCCTGTTCACGGTTTGCTACCTCGTGTTTGTGTGCGACCTGATCGGCACCATGGGCTACATCAGCGTCATGAAGTACTTTGACCCGATCGTCGTGTCGGTCGTCTGCCTGGTGGAGCCGATCGTCGCGACAACTCAGGGCATCATCATGGGCGTCGACGCGATCCCCGGGTGGCCCACGTTCTTGGGCGCAATTCTTGTAATCGGCGGCACCTTCATGGTGCTGTCGACACAGGCAAAGAAGACAGAAAGCATCGACGCCACGGAGGCCGTGCTCGCGGCCAACTCGACGCCCAAGCCGCTGTATTCGACGCGCACCGCTCGCCGTCGCAACATGCAGTACGGGTCCAACCACTGAGAGAAGGCCAAGTGATGAAGTGTGAATGGGTTAGTGGCGGAAGGAGTGAGCGCAATGGATATATGAGACGAAATCAGGTCGACAAGCCTAATAGACTGAAGGAAAAATGAGTGCATACCGTCGCTATCAAGAGTTGGGTTGTTCCTAGGCCGTCGACGTATTGGATGATCAAAAATGTACTCTCAAAGTCAACTTCAAAGCGCTAGCAATGCAGCAAACTACTCCTTCTTCATGTCTGTCTCCGCCAAGCATAAGGCGCCTTACAATGCCTCCTTTCCAGTGTACCCGTTCGCCAGTGGGACGAGCTCCACGACGACTTTGCCCGTCGCGTGGCCCGCTTCGAGGTATTCGAGGGCGGTGTTAGCGCGTTCGAAAGGGAACACCTTGTCAATGACTGGCGCAAGCTTCCCGTCTTCACAAAGCTGTCGGATCTCGTCCATGACGCCGCCATCCGCCGCCGAGAAGTAGTAGTCGTACGAGATCCGCGCCTGCCGAGCCTTCCGGACGATCGGACTGCTTAGGCAGTCCAGCACGAGGCCCACGAAGAAGTTGACGCCAACTCCCTGTGTGCCGCTGCCCGACGGGATTGACCGCCACGTCGGCGTCTCCGAAATGGAGATCACCGAGCCGTTGCGCGTGATGCAATCGAAACACCGCTTGGCCTGGAAAGAAAGAAACCATTGGAGTGGTTAGAAATTGAAGCTAGCCAATGTGGGAATGCCTCGTGAAAACCTCTACCTCTCCTGTGCAGTCCAGCGCAAAGTCGTACTCGGCGAGCTCGCGCTCAAAGACCTCGCGCGTGTAGTCCACAACCTCGTCTGTGTCAATCAAGAGCGGTCCATAGCGACGTAAGTGAGAGACCACGCTCATCGCATCAGCACCTTTGTATCCGGACGTACTCGCGCCAAGCGCCTTCATCTTGTCGAGCTTCTTTGTGCTCGCAGTGGTCGCCACGATACGGGCCTAGCGTTGCGTTGGCCAACAAAGACTGAAGTAAGCGCACCCATACACAATGGGGCGTGGTGGCAGCACAATAGTACCTTGAACACCGACTTGGCGATCTGAATCGCGACGGATCCGACGCCTCCAGCGCTGTTGACGCCATTATCACTCGATTAGTGCGTCAGAAGCCCAACGCCGCCATCAGCACAGCACTATTCAAGCTTGTGTACCCTCCTGTGACGAGCACTTTCTTGTCTTCCGCCAAGTAGCCGGTCCGGAACGCCTGTATCGCCGTCAGCGAGACCAACGGCAGCGCCGCGGCTTCCACGTGACTGCCGAATCAAGCATCGCAGTGAGTGAGTGCATGTGCATCGGGACACCAAAAGGAACAACAAGATTTACCTCAGGTTGTTCGGCTTCTTGGCCAGATAACTCTCATCGACGCTCACGAAGCTAGCACGAGGACACACACGTCAGTCACGGAAGAGCAACATGCTCACTGTACCAGGGGCTTA
This sequence comes from Phytopythium ostracodes, assembly GCA_023337975.1. Lineage (NCBI taxonomy): Eukaryota > Oomycota > Peronosporomycetes > Pythiales > Pythiaceae > Phytopythium > Phytopythium ostracodes. The sequence goes on from JAADXW010000123.1 coordinate 18,556, forward strand.
CTCTGCCAGCGACCCGTTGTTATCGTGCGGCAACATGCCAAACACTTCATCGCCGACTTGGAACCTGCTCGCGCCTTGGCCGCATGCGACGACGACGCCCGAGACGTCGTACCCAATGACATGAGGCCTACGGCTCAGCACTCGGTCAGTCCGCTGGATGGCGCATCAACTGCATGGAAAATAGCAAGGGCAGGCGCACCATGTCTCGTTCAGCAGCATTTTCAGCACGCCCTGGCGGCGCTTGTAGTCGAGCTAGTCATGGAGAGCACGCATTGCAACGGTGTCAGCAAGGAACCACCCGCCTTGTCAGCACTACCATCACCTGCTGTCACGAACCGGATTGAGTGCGACAGCGTGCACTTGCACGACGACGTCGCTCGGATCGCGCAGCTCGGCATCCGGCAGCTCGTCCATCTGCAAGACGCTCGGCCCGCCATATCTACGTGATGCATACGCCAAAAGCATTAGCTATAGGGAACACCCTGGGCAGTCGCGCAAAGCGCTCAACAGACTTTGAGTAGAACCACGCGCGCATTCTGGAGAAACAGGAGCGCGGAGACACCACAAGGAGTCGAAGAATAGAGAGGAGTCCGTGGGGTGTGCGCAGACGCGGGAGAAATCGCAAATGCGCGCGACAGGAAGCAACAAGCAAGTGGCGCGACGCTAACTCGCGGGCCGGACTGATGGTAACGAATTGGATACTTTTGGTCGCTTTTTTCTTGTGCCGGAGGCGTACCTCTTCGCCGCGTTCGGAATGATTGATGATCATCGTTCCAGATGCCTGAAGTACCGTCAGCAACATCATCACCATCATTCCGCACACTATCAGATAAAAATAAAAATGTCTAATACGGTAAATAAACGATTGACGAGCACTTTTTGCTGCTCTTCAAATGTATTTTTTTGGCGCTGAACAAACAGTCAGAACGAGAACATTCCGCCGCTAATGATGATCATCAAGGTGACCGCTACTTCGTGGCGCCCGCGGCGTCGGTCACCACCTCCCATGGCGCTCGCCGCGCTGCTTCTTGCGCTGGACATGATACACTACGTCCCTGTGGTCGAGGCGCAGGCGGAGACGTCGGCGCCGGGAACATCCGCTGCCTCGGAACTGGACACTTCATGCAGCGACGGCTGCGTGGCGATCTCGTGCGTGTCCAACTGGTGGCACAGCGCCAGCGCCATGAAGCTCGTGTCAGCGTCCGTGCTGATGTTCTTCGCCACGTTCCTGCCGCGCGTGCTCGTACGGCTCGTCATCTTCGTGCTCACCAAGCTCCCGTTCCTCCGCCAGTACGTCCGTCGTGCGATATGATGAAGCGGACAATAGCGATCACTGACTCACTCACTGACCGCCTGGACGCAACAGAGTGGCGGTGGAGTTCCGCGCGTCGTGCGCGGGCTCGACGTCGTACCTGATCTCGGCGTCGCTCGTGCTGCTGGCGCTGCTCGTGGCGGACCTGAGCAAGTTCTTCTGCCGACTGCCCACGTACATTTGGGGCGTCTTTTTCCTCGTGTGGCTCTACTCGCTCTTCAACGTCGCCGAGAGCGTGCGTCTCGCGTCATGATCACCATGGACGCAGTGAGCAAAGGTCTAACATGTTTTGCACGTGACTGCAGATCGCGGTGCGCCGTTATGTCGGCACCCACGACGACCTGTCCAAGAAAATGGTCATCTCCGAGTCGGTCAAGGTACGCTAACGCTAGACAATTGACGATGAGGAGCTCCCAAGTTCACGCGTGTAGTCCGGCTTTCCTCTAACATCTATGACCCGTTGCCAACGTCAACGTGACTGGCAGATCCTGCGCCTCACGACGCTCGTGATCATCGCGCTGATCATTTACTCGTCCGCGCTCGGCGACAGCGTGACGCTCAAGTACTCGGTCCTGGTCGTCATCGGCCTCGCCATCGTTCTCGGCATCATCCCGTCGGTGCGTCGCCGGCGCACATACACATCTCGGTGAACGCTGGCATAGGCATGGCTAATTGGTCGATGTATGTGACTTCAGTTCCACAACGTGGTGGGCGGGCTCTTCCTGGCGTTCAACTCGCAGTTCAAGATCGACGACTTCATCCGCGTGGGCGACGCTGAGGGCTTTGTGCACCGCGTCTCGCTGCGGTACACAACCGTCGTGAGCATGGACGGCACGACGCTCTATGTGCCCAACAGCTTCTTCCTGTACAAGCCCATGATCAACTTCTCGCAGCGCCCCAAGCGCGAAATCGACATCCGCGTGCGTGTCGCGCGGTCGACGCCTGTGCCGGCCCTGCGCGAGTGCCTCGCACGGCTCGAGAAGATGCTGCAGTCGCTGCACGTTGGCCTCACGTCCCACGAGAAGAGCCTCGCCGACCTGCGCCACGGCGACAAGAAGCAGCGGTTCTTCTTTGTCGCCATGGAGAAGCTGTACGAGATCCGCGTCTACTCATACTCGGAGGAGCTCGACTCGCGCAAGTTCGCCATGATCAAGTCGGAGGTGTGGCTTGCAGTCATGGAGATCATGGAGGAGCTCGGAATCGACGTGCTCAGCGATTCGGCCGGCGACGATCGATGCAATGGCACTGGCGAAGACGGCACTGGTGCCCCGCCTGCTTTGTCGCCGTCGCTGTCGTCGTCTGGAGGGGACGCAGACCCGTTCAGCTCGCAGATGGGTATGCTGACCGGCGCTCATACTGGCGACGGCTCAAGAACACAACTGTAACACCTACGTTGAAGAAATACAGTACTACGCTCACGCTTGGAGTTCCAAACTGCATCGTCTTGGCAGAAGGAGCATTTCCAACAGTTGAGCTCGATCGACTGTAGCTACCACTGGAGCGCCAGCGCCTCGCTCTCCACCTCCTGCAGTTCACGCTGAAGGTCTTGCTCCAGAACGATCGCACGCTCGCGCAGCACCCACTCCCGCGTGCGGCTCTCGAGGCGGATGAAGCGGCTCAGGTAGCTAACCAATCGCGAATGCTGGTCAGCAAAAATTTTCTCGCCTTCTTGGTAACGAAGAAGTGCGTTCACGGTCGCGGACGGGTCGTCTGCCACTGACGAAAGCTCCATCGTTGATGCGCCGTCGTTTCTGCCGCCAAAATACCACCCACCAAGGGCGGCTTGGCTTTGCTGGGCGATCTGGGACAGCATTTTTCGGTCGAAAACGTCTTCCTCATCGCCGTCATCGTCGCCAAAGTACCCAGTTGGCGACGACGGTAGCTCTTCTTCGCTGTCATCCACGATGTCTTCTTCAGGAACTGTCGGGGCCATTGCCAGCATCGTCATGCTCGTGGATGTTCGAAGACGCGTCGGATTATACAGGCTTCGCGAGGTAGCGCGTCGGAACGGCCTGGAGTCTCGACTAGTCTCGCTGCTTCGCTGTAGTATCGCCGAGTCGTCCAGCGGCCACTGGCGTCGTTTCGCCGCAGCTGCAGCAGCAGCGGCTGCATTGCTATCAGCTCCAGTTACCGACGTGGATTTTAGAATCCGTGTGCTTCTGCGCGAGTTGGGTCCTCCTGGAATTGGACCTGCACTTGATGCTGGCGTCGTGTTGCTGCTCTTGTGAGCCGACGAGTAGTCGACTGGCGTGTCAATCCAATGTCCGCACAGCAGCCTGGCTCGAAAAGACGCCGCCCCGAGCTCCAGTCGTAGAGCACAAAGGCTCTTCACAGCGGACACATAGGCGTACAGCAACACCTCTACGATCATTGAAACGCACATACGAATACGAGTGTTACCGTTAGTCTTTTAACGAGCGCAACGGGGGCGAGCGCACGAGGGAAATGTACGCACCGGAGGCGTGGAGCTCTGTGAGCTGAAGGTCTTTGCGGGACGAGACAAGGCAATTTGAGCTGCCCCCGCCGATGTCGTTTCCGCTCGCAAACGCCATGTCGCCCGTGTCAAACACCATATCGGAGACTTCAATGATGCGCTCGGCCGAAATAAAACCTTCCCACTCCTCAGCGGAGTAGCTTGAGTCGTGGCCTGCTCCTGAGATCTTGCCCTCGCGCAGCTGAGCCAGCCAACTGTACGAGTCCGGGTTCGGAAGACGCGCGAGCGGGCACGCGATGAGCTGGGTCGATATGGCAAGCCACTTCGATCGCTTCGTCGCGTACTTCGATGACATGGTTGTGATGGCCCCCAGTAGCACCTTAAGCTGCGACTGAAGCACCTTGATGGAGCTGTGTAACGCAGCACGGGAATCTGAGTCGTTGATCCCAGCATCGTCATCGGACTCGCAAGTGCTCTCATGCAGCGACGCTCGCTTTGCTAACGAAACTAAATCGCCACTTGTCGCCTCCAATAGTCGCTTAGCTGACGCGGAGCAGCGCGCACACAGCTCCCTGAGAGTGCCGAGATGGCTCATTTTGTCGCTCAGTAGTACAACCTGCACAAAAGCATTAATCATCGCAAGAGTGAGACGATGAGAAGGCATCGTCGAGGCGATCGGAAAGCACTGCCACCCAGGATGTTAGCGATCACACGAAGATTTGTACCTTGTTGGTCACGCTGGTAACCAAGTGTTGCCGGTACGATTTTCGCCATTTCTCGAGCTGCTCATCCGTGAGCCCTACAAAGTAATAGTGTTCACGTCACGCACGATAACAAGCGCACCGACAACAGTCCCAAACATTCCGCATCAGTACAACCCAGTTTGCAGCCACGACAAGATTGTGTCTTACATGGAATGTTGAGGTCTTCCTTGAAGACGTGCGCGAACAGCTCGTCAGCGTCAATGCTACTGCGCTCGGTTACGCGCAAATACTCCTCCGCCTCGATCGCTGTCTTCGCATTGAACAGTGTTTCTTCAGCACGGAAGAGCAGCGCGAGACCGATTCCGTAGAAGATGCGAATGCCCTGAACGAAGAAGGCATCCCAGATGCGAAGCACCTAACGAATATAACACATCAGCGTGTGCGAAAGGCAATAGTACACGAACAGGCAGTACCAGAGCGTTAAAGCTTGCAGTGAGTCTCGCCGAATGACAGGGAAGATACTGAGCACCAAGCAAGACGCACCGTTGGCAGAGGCACGACGGATGCCGTAAACAGGCTGAGAAACCATCGCTCGACAAGGCGGTCGAGCGCAAAATCGAGGGACCGCAAGTGCGAATACAGCGCCGGGGAACGTTCTTGCAGTAGAGCGCCGAAGGCTATGGCGTCCACCTGTAACGCGGGTCGATAGCCGTGGAAGTACCCTGGTAGATTGGAGTCCATTATGCTGAAAACGCAAGGAAACAGCAAGCGGTGAGTCAATTACATTTTATGAGTGATCACAGCTCAATAAGCATACCTGTTGATGATCCAAAACGCATTCTCTTCTTCCACGTATGCCAAGAGCAAGCACACAACTCGCCACGGGCAGGGATGGGAAAACGGGCTAGGTAGATAACAAGAACACCATATCAGCCAGGCCCAACTCGCATCTCGAAGGTACTTTACCAACAGAAAAAAAGAGACGTACTTGAAGCGTGAAGTAGCCAGCAACACGCGCCTCCGTGCAGCGCGCTCCCACTCGGCAGCCGGGTAATCACTCGGGTACACGTATGTCCCGAGCTTGCTCTTCTCGAGCTGCTTCAACGAGTTGCGCTCGCCATCCGACTTGGCCTCGTCATCATCATCGTCACTGCCTCCCGTGAGAGCATTTTCGAGCTCCATGTCGTTGCCGCTGCCTCTGCCGGCATAGTCGTCTTGTAAAAGTGAGTTTCGGTCCCCACTACGCTCCGACGGGCTCGACAAGTCGGATATAGCTCGGTTCATCCGAGTGTCGAATGGATGCAGCTCGCTCGAGCGTAAACTCACTGCGACGTGGCTACTGTCCTGCAGCGCAAGCGCACACAGCCGAGCAAAGAGCATCTCATTCTCAGGAGTGCTTGCCTGTGCAATGTCGATTGGCGCCGAGTATTCGTCATACAAGCCGGGAGATGGCTTGTCGATGAGTCCCTCAGTTGTTCCAATCCCTGCTGACGCCACCTGCACTCGACTTCTGCCTGCAGACCGCGGACGGATCGAAGTGGTCTTGGAGACTTTACGAATAGCCCGTTTAAGCTCTCCTCGACGCTGTAGCTCGCCAGCCCCTGAGAATCCCCTCCAAAGTTGCCCTCGCAGCTCATCGGGGATACCCGCGCGCACAGCTGAAATAATCTGGAGCGAAATGTCATCGCCACGTGTACACGTTGTGTGTCAGTCGACATCAGTGCTGGGAAGCTGTGGAGATGATCGCGCAGTATTCAAATGCAAGGCAACCTTGACTCACCTCCGGCGTTGTGTCGAACGTTCCGTTTGCCGCGCATTTCTCCAGCTGCGTGTACTTTGTCTGCGCGTGGCCCTTGAGCAGCAATGCGAGCCATTTCCTGTAAACAAGAGTTCATAAACCAGAAGTCAGTCAGCATGAAGATATACCCACATATCGACAGACCCAGCAGCAATTTCGCAAAGCCGTGCTGATACGACGGCAAAAGAGCGAACATACTTGGCACTGGGTGTGAGCTCGGCCTTCCGAGCATTTGCTGAGGCGACAGTGCCTGGACCAATGCTGTTGCTGAGCCCACCGCCACTGGTGCTCTCATGATCCTCCTGGACCTTGAGAACAAACATCTTAGATGGAGGCGTGGCAATCCAGACCAGGCAGTCTTCGCGTTCCAATGACGGCGCTTTGGAGAATTTGAAGATCCCATCCTTCTTCTTCTCTTCCAGCAAGTGTTCGCCTGTCACGCGGACTGTGGGCGCATGGCGAACGTCGACCCGACCCTGCAGCTCGTTCAGTGTTTCGTCACGAAAGTAGAGCAGATCCCCCGACGTGAGATAGACAAAGTAGTGGCGCTTCCAGTACGACATGATGCCTTTGGGGCTGGCAATGTGGAACCGGGGTCCGTGTGCAAACGTGCAGAGGCAAACAATGCATCAGATTTGACGTTGATGTCAGCCAAGACCAAACGCACATCTGCAGCTCGCACCTGTGAACTGTCCGCTCACGCCGCTTCGACATCCAACCGGAATGCAAGACATCGACTGTGGAATAGAACGCCGACAGCGACGCGAGAAGCGACAAACCCTGCTGCGACTCACTCGCACTGTCACACGCTTCAATCAGTCGACAACATAACGGTCAATGCCATCATGCGTCGAGCTCACCTTATCCACTCTTTGCCGTTGTGAAACGCCAAGAAATGCACGTTCTACGCGTGTGTGACGGATTTCATGCGCGGTACGAAGAGATGAGATTGGCTCGGCAGGAAAACAACGGCGACATTGCGGAGCACAATCACTTACATGAGGCGTCAGGATCGCGAACTGTTGGTCGTACGCGGTCGGCTTGGAATCGTTCGACTCCGTGCGAGACTGCTAAAGGCCCGGCAGCAGCGACGCAAATTTCGAATGAGCCAAGGACAAAAGCCACGACGATTGCTGTTGTGTACCACGTACAAACATGGTAATCTTCTTAGCGGTTGGTACCTGGCGCGTAAAGCAGCAGATGCCGGACACGTCCGTCATGGAGATCACGCCCTTCGGCGTCGACTGCAGCAGCGTCTGCACGTCCTTTATCGTATCTACGCGAGTGCATTCACATTCCTCACAATCAGCGCCACCGAGGCGACCCCAACAAACAAGAGGCAACCAGCCGTAGCACGCACCGTAATGACGGAGCTCCTTCATGCCGCTGGATGTCGACAGGAAGACAAAATACCGCCGCTGCCAGCGCTTGCTGAACCGGCCCAGCTTCTTGAGCCAGCCATGCCACAGCACAGTCACGCCCCGCGGGTCCGCGAAGCCGCCAGGATTCGAGCTGCCCACACAGGCGACACACACAGACGCACACACACCCGTCAGCCTCGCGTCTTCCGGCGTATCCGGCCGATCGCGTCCGCCCCATACTTGCTCCTGGCCTTCTGCATCCCGCCCACTTCTCTCACTGCGAAATGAAATGAATGAGGAAAGCTGTCCTTTCCGACTACGATACCACAGCATACTGTTTTATCCGTAATCAGTGTATACGTCGTGTATACTTTTTTACGGGCATGACGCAATCCGGATGTGGCCATAAACGTAAATGGTTGGGAAATACAGCCGGTGTGTGCAGTTTCTTTGGTGGCTTGCGTCTGAACTTGAAGGAGAGAGAGAGCTCTCCAAACCGCAAAACGCCTTGCAACACGCCAACCACCACCTGCACGCGCGTTCGCGTCCGCCGCTCGACCCTTTGGGCGCCGCGCAAGTACAAGGAACCCCACCTGGTGCACGCTATCGCTGCTCGTTTGTCTGCTGCGTCTAGATCGACGCTCTCTCCTTCCCCGTCCGCGATCTTTGCCGCCTTTGGGACCACCAGTTGAGTGGGAAGAGCGACGGAGGGCGGCGCGACCGAAGAGAGAGGAGGCGAGGAAGGCCACGTGCGAGTGCTCAGCGGACGGCTGCTGCGTCTCGATTGCTGTTCTTGCGTGGAGAACTGTGGCATGCTGTGTTCGCTTGGTAAGGTGTCTGTTTAATGAGATAGAAGGGAGGCAGTGTTGTGTTTTACGCGTCGATTGGGGGTCTTTTTCAGGAAGAGTGGCCGAAATGCCTCGCTGACTGCCCGCAATGTGTGTATCTGCGCGTGCACACCTCCTCAGATACTGCAGAGAACAAACGCAAGCTGTTAGAACCACCGAGCCGACGAGGAACGACACTGATCCGGCGCAGTCGTTTCGCCGCGCTCCATCCCGACCATGCGCAAAGCGTATCTTTCGCCTTCGGCGGCGGCCACCAAGGCGCGTCGGCAAGGTGCATCACTCTCCCCGTCCAAGGGGTCGCCTGTGCGAGGCGAAGGTAAGATCTCGCTGCGCGTCGACCAGCCAGTGGAGGGCTGCCAGGTCTTGACGCACGCGTTCTTCCGGTCGGTTGACGGCGACATTGATGACACGAACGTCGAGATGGAGTTTCACTGGTACCGGTCGTCGCTGCGGCGAGCATGCGCCAACAGCGAGTGTCCGAGAAAGAGCAACGAGCCTGGTGGGGGAAACGTGCTCTTGCTGGTTGCGAAAATCGAGTGCGTTCTGTGCTGCCGCCTGGGCATCACGCGCGAACACTCGAGCTTCTGCAGCATCGACTGTTTTCGGCTCGCGTGGCACTCGCACAAGCAACTGCACGAAAAGTATGCGCTGCTGGCCGCCGAGGATGGTCCAAGACAGGGCGCGTCGGAGCCTACAATGCCGTGGAAATCCCAGCTGCACAATATGGACGTGTTCTGCCCGAAGCGAGAGGAGTCGTGGATCGAAATCCACCAGAAAAAGTGGGTATCCTGGTGTACAAGCGCGATTAAACCCTTCTGCACCGAGCTCTCTGACATTGGCGAACGTGCTCATTCGTTTTCGCCAGATCCTACACGCCTTCCGCTGAAGATATCGGCCACGTTCTTCGCGTCGAGTGCAGAGTCATTCGACGCGGCGGGAGCAGCGGAACCGGCGCGATCTCGAAGTTTGTCGACACCGGAATCGTCCTGCCATGTACGCTCGCTACGGCGTCTCCCCTTAGTATTTGTTGACCTTTGTGTTTGTCTAACAGCTCGCTGGCGTCTTTGTATGGACGTTATGACTAGTTCCCCCGGCACCTCCACGGCGTCAGATGCTCGCCAACGTTCACGAGGAGCGTCCAACCCCGCGAATGCGGCAGATTGGCGTGTTTCGCGTGCTCACGTACAATGTACTTGCGGAGATTTACGCCACGCGGCAGATGTACCCGTACTGTCCGGTCTGGGCGCTCAGCTGGTCGTACCGCCGAGAATTGATGCGTCGGGAATTGCAGTCGTACAACGCCGACATTCTGTGCCTGCAGGTTTGGATAATGATATCTCACCGCTTGCTCTCGTACGATGATGTCTAACTGCGTGTGTGCTTACGCCCTTGGCACTATTGGTGTGAGATAGGAGGTCCAAGGTGACCACTACAAGAATTTCCTCTACCCCATCATGTCGGAGTGGGGGTATGAAGGATGGTACATGAAGAAATCGCGCGAGTCCATGGGCCTCGAGGGCAAAGTGGACGGCTGTGCCATGTTTTACAAGCGAAACCGGTTCATCCTGAAGGAACAGTATCCTGTCGAGCTCAATGACGTGGCCAACAAGTTCCTGGCCAACGTCATGAACGAGTACGACATCAACTACAATGCGCCCACACTTCATGAGCGAGAGGTAGGGCTTTATCGGCATCAGGGGTCTGTTTTGTGATGGTAGAGATCGATCACACTCACATTAATGTGCATGCTCTGGTGTGACTGTGACCCAGGTGTTCCAAGGAACTGTAGCCAATATGCGACAGCGACTGACACGGGACAACGTGGCCCAAATCGCCGTGTTGGAGGTGGTTCCAGGGACGAATTACGAGTCATGTACGTCGATGTTTCGCGAGGTTCATGGCCATGCATGCTTACACCGCACTGACCTAACGAGCGATTGTTTAGTCCGAAAGCTGCAGTCAGGACCGCTGATCTGTATCGCGAACGTTCACATCTTCTCAAACCCCAAGTTCCCGGACGTGAAGCTGTGGCAGAGCAACATGGTTGTCAAGCAGGTACGCATCCTCGCGACGGCCGTATTGGTGCTTCTTGTAGCCGAAGTGAGCTAACTGCTAACTGCGTGCGCCTTGCTATTATATAATCGTCTCAGATTGAACAAGTCGTGTTGACGCGCAACCTCCCGACCATTTTGTGCGGCGACTTCAACAGCGAGCCGACAAGCGCCGTGTACCAGTTGATGACTCGGAACCAAGTGTCCCTTGACCACCCAGACGTGCGGCACGCGCCGATGGATCTGGTCAACATCTACGCGACGCTGTCACTCGAGCACAACATGCTGTTCGGCAGCGCCTACGCGTCCGTGTTCGGCTCGGAGCCCGAGTACACCAACTATACAGGTGCGGCGCTCTAGCATAGCTCCCTATTGCGTCACTTGCTCGTCTAACCGCGTGCTTATACTGGCGATTGAGCGACGCAGGACGATGGACGGGCGTCGTGGACTACGTGTGGTACACGCACGAGCTCCTGACGCCGTTCGCTGGCCTGAAGGTGCATCCACCCGAGGTACTCGAAGCGCGCTCCAAGACGGCGCTGCCCAACTGCCAGTTCATGTCGGACCACGTGCCGCTCTGCCTCGACTTCAGCCTCAAGGCGCCGACGAGCCCGAACGGTCAATATTCATAGCGGCAGCGTCCCAACGCTAGGCAGACAACCCTGTAGCAGTGAGAATGACACGCAGGTGCTAGGGAGAAAGGGGAATTATCACAAGAACGATCGCGAAGTGATGAGAGACTGCTCCATCGACAAGAGCGAATGCTCGCCGCAACGTCACACAATATGTTGAATACACCCGCTGCCCACATCCAACACATTGATCCTCTCCAGACTCAACACATGTGACTGTTCGTAACGTCTCCGTGTCATCTCCAAGTGTATCCGACAACAGTTAAGAACGCCACAATCCGACGTTGGAAAATCCCGGCATCAACAAGAAAGCCCGACACTTCGGTGACAAGAAGACGAGCGAGAAAGGCGGCGTTCTTCCTCTGCTCTAGCGCCCACGCAACGGCGACCCGCGCCGCCGCACTGGCCCGCCACCATGCAGGCGTCGCAGGTGTACGTGGTGGAGCGCGTGTACGAGGACCTGCGGCCGCAGTTCGTGGCCAAGGACGCGATCAAGCAGCTGTCGCAGCTGGACGCGGTTGTCGGCGACATTTTCAACCGCCTCGCGCACAAGATCTCGCAGGAGAAGGAGCGCGTGGCCGCGGTCGACGCGCGCATCCGCGTGGCCCAGGCCAAGGTGAACGCGCTCACGGCGCGCCGCACGTCCAACAAGCCCACGACCGTGTTCTCCACGTCCAAGTACCCGGCGCCTAAGGGTATTTACTGTTTGTGGCCCTGATCTGGTCATGACGGAGGTGATACTGACACGTTTGCTTTTGGTTTTTCTCAGTGCTCCCGATGACCAAGACGCTGTTCCATGACAAGCCGTATGCAGACGCGCCGCCGGTCGTGCCCGACGCCGACGAGGACACGCACTTCTTGCCAGCGGTGAGTAACACGCTGCCTCTGTATGGGGACGGGATATAGGAGGGTGTTGTACTAAGGATGACCGTCCACGAACGCTGTAGGAGCCGCTGCCGCCTGCGCAGCGCGGGCAGAACATGACGGAGGTGGTCGAGCTGTTCGAGAAGGTCAACATGTACCAGGAGACACAGCGGCCGGAAGTCGACATGGAAAAGGTACTAGCTTATCAACACGCTACCCGACAAGACCGCGTTTCAAACCCTGACTGACCCTCTGACACGTTGTCCTACTCGTAGGAAGGACTGGGGCGCCTGCCCGAGTACATCCCCTCCGTTGGCAGCTTGCTGCTGTTCAACTCTGGCGAGAATCCGTATCAAAAGGTGAGCTGGAAGGAAGGAAGCGGGCATGCGCGCAAGTGTGTTGGCTGGTTTCAAATGATCTGTGCTCATTTGCTCTTTTGTATGCGCGCGTGTGGTTCCTAGTACACATCGTGGGACAATCTGCTGGGCACGGACTACGAAGAGGAAGAGGAGAAGCGGAAGGAGCTCGCAATGGCCCCCCGAACGCTGCAGTTTGGCGATGAACTGGTGGGTGATTGTCGTCAGTTATCACGCCAATGTACTGTTTGTCTAACGTCTGTCGTGACCATTTGTACAATCTCCTGTTTGGCCGCAGCCCGAGGTTCATCGGCTCAACTTTGAGTTCCATCCGTCGATGGGTATCATGCCGGACATGTCAGCCAAGTTGCCGACGAACCTGCCGCTCGAGAACATTGCCGACTACAAGTATGCTGCCGAGGGCGAAGCGACGACGTCGATTGCTCCGTCGATGTTCCAGAACAAGGCACTTCCGGACTTGCCGCCAGTTGCCAACTTCTCGGAGGGTCCCGTCGCGCAAGAGCCGACGGCTCAAAATTTCCAGGTTGGCCCGATGGACGACGCTCCTGCTCCACCCCCACCAGCGCCGACTGTCGACTTTTCGAAGGTTGATGATGCTCCTCCGCCGCCTCCCCCTCCGCCGATTCCGGGTTACGAAAACGGCGAAGATGATGACTCGATGCCGCCGCCTCCACCTCCTCCGATTGGAAATGACCAGGATGATGCGCCCCCACCGCCACCTCCGCCCCAGCCAGAAGAAAACTCGCAGGTGTCACCGCCCGATGAAGATAACACGCCACTGAGCTTGCTTGATCAGATCCGCAACCCGAACATTAAGCTTCGAAAGGTGTGTCACATTGAGATACTGGAGCTGCGAACGGAAATTTGATGATGTGAGACTAATGCCTTGATCTTCTGCAGGTGGACCCGAGTGCACCGAATGCGGACCCTGTCGACAAGTCTGCGGTATGTGGACCTTAAACCTGTCTGGTTTCTGCGCGATGCTCACGAATGCATCAACTGGTTTGTGGACAAAGCAGGCGGCAGCAGCGAGCAAGCCTCTGACGATCGCAGAAGAGATGAAGCAGCGAATGCTTCGTCGTCAGGCCGCGATCAGTGGCAAGCAAGACCAGCTGGAGCAGAAGCGCGACCGCGACCGTTTTGCCAAGTCTGTTCCGGTGCTAACAGCAAAAGAAGTCACGGCACCATCGCAGCCGCCCCCGCCGCCACCTCCAGCGTCTGATTATGATGAAGGCAAGCGGAACAAGCTGCCGTCCGTCACCATGTCGGATGATGGAAGTGTGGATGGCGACGCCGACTCGGAAGTCGAGAAGGCATCGAATGATGGCGAGGTATGGGAACTGCCGTTGTCGTGATAAGAGTTGTGGACTAGTAGTGTAGCGAGGAGCTGACGGTCGTTGTGTTGTAACCAGACCGATTTCTTGGCGCAAATTCGAAACATCAAGAAGAAGCAGGAGCAGGAACGAGGCCCCGACGCGAAGCCTGCGCGTCCCGTGCCTCCCGCGCCGAAGCTCGAAGAGCCCAAGAACCCAATCGCTGACTTTGAATCGGTACGACCTCTGCGGAGCATATTGGTGCTTTTACAAGCTCTGGGTTGCTGACGGTGCTCTTGTGCTCATCGCTGTTGTTGCTCTCTGTCTGCAGCAAATGATTGGACTGCGCAACCGCGCGGATTCGTTGAGCATGTCCGAGGCGTCCGACTGGTCGGACGATTAAGTTCATCGACGCCTTCAAGCCGTGGCGCGTCATGCTCGGACGTGTCGTGTGTGTATGCACTCCCCAGTCATTCCAACCCCGCGTTAATGGACAGATATTCATCCATCTTGGTATCGCCACCTCCTTGCGAGTCTGTTCCTGGTTCTGGACTTCGCGCTATATCTTTGCTGCTGGTCATTCACTGACGTATTTACCGTGCTCAAGTCGCTTTCAACCCGTTGTGGCTCGCAATCGCACGTGATGCGCCCGCAGTCCTGGCACATGACTGTGCTGGGATCCTCGCGCAAGTCCACCTTTGGCACGCGATAGTGGAATGAGTACTTTTTGGTGATGTCACTCATTCGCTGAATGGCGCTGTTGAATCCGTCGAGCACAACCGCATCGCGCCGCATTTCCATCGCCTCAGCGGTCTGCTTCGTGCGTGAGTCCACTGCGCCTGTGATTGCCTGTTGCAGCTTCTGCTCGACCAGCTGCTTCTTTTGAAACGCGAGCGCGCCAAGCTCGTCGACTGGCCGGCTCGCGAGGAACTGCTTCTCGATGGAGCCGATATCTGCTCGCTCCCGCAAAATGACGTTCTTGCGAACGTTCTTGACCCGCCACCGAATGCGCTGCAGCCGCACTCGTCGGTCGCGCTCCTCCTGGAACATACGTGCGGCGTGGTTCATCTCAAACTCGCGATACGCCTCAAGCTCCCCGGTCTCGGACAGAATACACTCCTCGAGATCGCGCTCGAGATCCTCAATCTCCAGCCGCAAGTCCTCGATCTCGCTCTCATACTCACGCACTTGCTCTCGGCGAGAGAGGATGTCTTCCACCGACAGCTCCAGGCTGTAGTGGAGAATGTGCTTCTCCGTCATGAACGCCTCTCCCCAGCCCCGATCAATGTCTTCCTCCATCAGCTGGCTCAGCTCCTTTTCGACGACGGGCTGCCGTCGCTCCCACTCGATGCGCATGGCCTTGAGCTCTTTGATGCGTCGCAGCGACTTGGCTTCATACCGGATTATCCGCTTGAGATCCGCTCGTGCATCAAAGAGGTCGAACTCAATCATCTCTCGCTCGTCTTTTGCGGTCGTCAGCGCGTCCGCCTTGCGCTCAATCATCGAGCAGAAGCGGAACTGCTTCAGTGCCTTACGGCTGCAGTGGCTCCGCCAGGCCGATTGAACCACAACTGCAGCTTTGCCGTACGTCCCCTGGCGAGATAGGCGCAGATAGAGAAGCCGTTGACGCGCTCGATAGCACTGGTATCCGCGCTGGATTCTGGACGCGCTCACATGCCGAATGGACTCTCGAAACCCAAGAAGCTTGGCCTGAATCTTCTTGATATTGGAGCGCCGTCGCCACATCTGCTGCAAAGTAATCGCAGCCTCGATGCGATCACTAGTTACCTCGACGCGTCTGCGCACCAAGTACCCTCGGTAGACTCGCTGAATTTTGAGCGCTGCGGGCTCGACAACGTCCATAAAGTAGCGCCTGCGCAGCTCTCGCGCGACGAACTTGCGCGCAATGTAGCCGCGGCCGAGCGCGCCAATTCGGGAAGCCATGCGGTTTTGTTGCCGCAAAACAATGAGCGCCCGCCACTTCTGCCTGTACCGATAGAGGTTCCAAACGCGTTGGATGAGTCGAGCAGCTTGGTTCGCGCGACGGAACTGGTTTGCGAGTCTTCGCGCCAAGAACCCGCGTGCAAGAGACTCGATCCGCATTGCGGCAGGCAACAAGATCTGCACTCTTTCGCGCACACGCCGCATTTCGCGCGCCTCCACTCTCGCGCGATGCCCTTGCCATACTCGTTGGATCGTTCGACATGCTGGGATCACCACCAACGTCTTGAACCTGGCTCTACGTATGCGTTGGACACGTCTACGCGCCATGAAACCACGAGCAAGGCGCTCCAACGTGGTTGCACTTGCCTGCATCTGCCACGCCCATCGAAAGAACTGACGCGCTCTGTAGCCACGGTAGAGTCGCTGGATCGACAGTGCCGTCTCTTCCATCCGCTGCCGTAGCTGTCGCGTTTGTCGTCGCGAGGCAAATGAGCGATACACCGACTGGATGAGCAAGGACGCACAAGTAGCGACGCGAAAGTACAAAACCACAAACTGCCGCCGTCGATGCCCCCGATACAGCCGCTGCAGTGTCATCGCGCCGAAATGACGCCGCTTCAGGTGCTTGAGTGTCTTGCTCTGCATGTTCAGCAGGTAAATCAACTGCAACTTCATCGCAGCGCGCGAGTATTCGCGTCGCCGCTTGAGGTAGTTCCTCACAATCGCGCCCTCCGTGTTTTTTGCCAGCTTGGTGATCATGCTCGAGACTGCCGAGGAGGCTTCCTCACGCCGAACCGGATTTGCTCTTGCCTGCTCCTCGGCGATCATGCGCTTGAGCTCGTCCGGCAAACCGTGAAAAAAGTGCGGCAGCACCGACGGCGTGTCCGTTGACTCTTGATTTGATGCCATGAGTTGCGCGAGGTCATGATAGACGGGAACTACCGTAGAGCTGATGCCCAACGTGCGGTCGTTCAGCATGTGGCTCAGCCCGAATCGTTGCGTATGCGAGAACTCCAGTTCGTCGTTGCGTCTGCTGGCGGCCCACTGAGCTGGAGTCATTGCGCGGACGATAAAGTGCGCCGTCAAGTACCGCCACAGCGGAAGGTTCGCGACGTTCTCACCGATCCAGGTGAAGTTCTTGACTTGACGGAGCGTGGGGGTTAAAGCTGCTGCCATCACTTCCGCTTGTTGCTCCAGCTCGATAGTTTC
The DNA here is from genome assembly GCA_023337975.1 of Phytopythium ostracodes. NCBI lineage: Eukaryota > Oomycota > Peronosporomycetes > Pythiales > Pythiaceae > Phytopythium > Phytopythium ostracodes. Next base: position 35,403 of record JAADXW010000123.1, read on the forward strand.
ACCAGCTTGCGGCACCGAGGTCAACAACGCTTCGTACACCATTTCGAGCCGCTGCGTCTGTGTTCCCCGCGAGAAGCGTTCGGACACGACTACAACCTCGAAAAACTTGACCAACTGGACGGGTAGCTCGCTGTTGATGAAAGGCGAGCCTGTGAGAGGGTTCGTGACGTCGCGCGCGCGAAACGCAGCGTCGTACGCGGTTGCCGCGGCCTTTTCCGAGTCGAAATAGCCCAAATGCTTCAGTTGGACGTCGTCGTTGTCGAGTCGCTTCAGCGAGTGCCACGAGCTTGCGCGAACACGCTCGACCGTTGACCTGCGGCATCGGACTTCGTAGCACTGCGCCTCCCATCGACACTTGTCGTGGTACTGCTGCTTCTGCTTTACATAGCGGTACCAGTAGCGGCTCGTTCCGAGCAGTCGTCGCTGCAGCTGCGCGCAGCTCACGTCCGTCGCTTCTACATGCTGTGGCGCCAACGGCGCCAGCGCCTGCTTCACACCCTCGCAGACCCGCTCGCGCTTGCGACCAGCGGGGCCTACTGACGTGGAAGGCGTCGGCGTGAGCGACTTCTTGGGACGCGTTTCCGCCGACGACTTTTTTCGCGGCCGGGAACTGTAGATGGACAACGGGGCGTCCGCCGAGAAGCAGTCGGCCGCGCCGCCGCGACCTGGGCACAGGGAAAACACGAGGAAACCTCCATCGTCAGTCCGTCGACCTCCAGATACGCGGGAGAGCGCAAATACCCAAGTCGCATACCCGACACCTTCATTGCTGTCGTCGTCCTTTCTCGCCGGAAGTGTTGTGCTGATGTAAATATGGCCCGAGTGTAACCCCAGGATGAAACGGGAGTAACCTCCGGTTACACGATGGCACAGGTTGAACATTCACTCCTGCTTCGTACGGCAACTTTAGTTTAGGTCTTGATTAAGTTTCCGTTAGTAATTTGAACAGGAGCCGACTGGCGCAAATCCGGATGAGCGATTGAGTTGTATACGAAGTGTAACCTTGAGGGTGACCCCACTTCGTTTTGTCTGCTCGTTGGCTTAACGATTGATAGTGGACGTAGGTCAAACAAGAGTGGATGGCACGGGGTATTCATGCGATTTGCAGGTTATTTGCTCCAAAGCGACACCAACGGCTCCCGCCACGCACCCGCGCGGGGTCGCGTCATTTCGAAACTTGCCGTGCACCACACAGCGTGGTCCGTTCACTGGCTTACATTATCATATCCGGCAACAAATGGCGCGTTTCCGAGTGGTCTACGACCGCTGGCTGCACGAGCGCCCGCTGCTAACGAAGGGCGTGACCTCGGCGGTGCTGTTTGGTCTCGGTGATCGAATCGCACAGCGCATCAAAGACACCGACGCGGGCAAAGACACCGACGCAGTGCAGCGCCGAAAGGACAGTTTGAGCCGTACGGCGTGCATGATGGTCTGGGGAGGACTGCTGTTCGCGCCGGTGGGCCATGGCTGGTACAACTTCTTGGAGAAGGCGGTTCGCGGCAAGGGTCGCGCGGTCATTGTCAAGAAGATCGCGCTCGACCAGCTCGTCTTCACACCGCCCGTCACACTCGCGTTCTTCAGCGCTGTGCAGTACATGGAGGGCGAGTCGATCGGCGATGCCGTTCAATCCAGCGTCGGCAAGGTGCCGCCCACACTGGTCGTCAACTGGACGGCGCGGCCGCTCATCCACGTCTGCACGTTCGGGTTCGTGTCGCTGCAGTACCGCATCCTGTTCATCAACTTCATGATTATCGGGTGGTCCACGTTCCTGTCCATCATGTCCAGCAGCGGCTCCGACTCGCCGCGCTCCCTGAAGTCGACGGTGATGGGAGACGAGGCCGAGGCCGCGGCGATCTAGACGATGCGTACAAGGGTTTCGACGTGCAACACGCCGGGTCACAGTGGCCATCATAAACACCCGGCAACGGCAACGACGACATTATTACAGATTATTACAGCAACGAAGCGTGACAAAGTCTACATGATCAATTCAACACCCCCTCAGAGCCACCCCTCTTGGATAACATTTACTGATATGTGTTATCGATTCTCAACCTTCAACTAAAGTGCTGGCCAAAAATATAAAAAAATGCCATTCTGTAAAGCTTCTTGATCAATAAAAGAGCGGAGAAGCTGAAAATCGCTGAAAACACTTCGATAATCGTGTTTAGCATGTGGGTGA
>JAADXW010000124.1:0-37475 GCA_023337975.1 Phytopythium ostracodes
CCGCGACGTATCGTCACCGCGTCCTCACCTTCTTTGGTCGGCGCGCGTTGCGGTTCAGCAGCTCCATGGCGGTCGCGGCCTCGTTGCTCGCGAGCGCGCGCAGCCACGGCTGCTGCATGAGGCTCAGAGTCACCATCGGCGCCGGCGCCAGCGCCGCGAACGGCTGGGCGACTGCGAGGGGCCACAATAGTGTTAGCACCTCCACACGCGCACCAAAAACAGCAAGCAGGACACCAGTGGCGAGCAGAGAAGCAGGAGAATCTAGCGTCACGCACCAGAAGTCGTGGAGAGGGCGCGCACGGGCGCCAGCGCGCGCCGCGCGGCCGTCGACACCACCACGCGCAGCATTGTCCTCGTCCGCTCTTTGTGGTTTGAATGGGGGGCTGTGGTGGGCAGTAATTTGGCTGTGCGCACAGTCCATAAGTCGGTGGCACAACAGAGTCACTCTCCACGACACAAAACACCTTGGGTTCGAGGTTTTTGGAAGCTTGGGGTTGCACAGGCGACCATCACTCTGTACTCAAGAAACGAGAAAGGCCGCGCGCCACTTCAACTGCTGCCACTTCCAGTATTGCCGCACGATAGTTAAGCGGGAAGAAGAAGAGGATGCCGCGCGTCAACTAGCGACCAGGAGCGCGCGCGCGAACGACGGGAGCGACGAGTTTCCTTCCTTGGCTGGCTATTGGAGGAGGATGGCGGCTCACAAAGCGGGCGGTATGTCGCGGCGGGAGGGCGGACCGGAGGCGGTACGAGCGGACGCGGAGGCGCGGTTCGTGCGCCTGGCGGCGGAGCTCGGCGACTGCATGGCGTTCGAGCCCAAGCGGTGGCGCGATGTGTTTGAAAAATCGTCTCAGGTGCTCGGGCGTGGGCACGGGACAGACGCGGAGGCGAGGGTGCTCGGAGGCGGGACCGTGCTGGCGGGTGGCGTCAACTCGGGGGATCTGCGGCGGCGCAAACTCGCGACAAATAGACCCAGACACGCGCAGACTCGGAGTGAATGCACTGAACGTCGACCGCAGTCCAGAGATGAAGGCGACGAGGCAGTGGTGCGACTCCCACCCGTATCGGTGGAGCAGTACTTGAACCAGCCAGCCATGATCGGCGAGCTGCTTCAAGAGCACGGCGATGAGGCAGATGACGGTCTTGGCGACACGATCGAGGGCAATCAATACGTGTCTCAATTGGAAGAGCCCGGATATGAAGAGGTCGGAGCCGTCACAAGGTGCACAGAGGCCTCCTCGCTGGGCAATCTTGACGACAGTGAAGCTGGCGAGCAGACTGAGCTGGATGATGGCGATACGATGTCATCGGTGGGAACTCAAACGATCAAATTACCGGTTCTATCAACCATGTCTCCGAGTATGCGGCGCGGGATATCGTGCTTGCCGAGCCCAACACGGGGTGAGCTGCAGCAAATCCAGCAGCTTGAGCAGCTCGCCGACAAACAGCATGGCGTCGACGGACTTTATCGAGCTCTCAAGCGGCAACACCGGCAAGAGAAATGGAAAACTCAAGCACCTCGAGCGGCGCATCCATCCAGGCGGAAAGCAATGGCAAGATCAGGCTTGCTCATCGCCCTGACAGCATCTGCGAGCATTACTAAACGACGGCAATCCACGGAAGCCACGGAAGCCACCGCTTCAATCTGTGCTAGTGCCGAGGAAGCGAAGGCCAAACCAGCTCAACGACAACATCTGCAGCCAGGAAATGAGCGTACACAAATGGCAGCAGAAGACTGCGACGCTCCTGATACTGCAAAACGTCATCCAGATACGTCACGGTCAGGCGGAAAGAGCGCTGATGCGGGGACCTTGTACGCCGACATCACCGTTCTCCAATGCGACTCATCACCAGCCAATCACAAGAACTATATTTCCTTGAGAAGCCAGCACCAGCGAGCGATCATGAACGAACGCAAAGTTGATGAGCAGGTGAAGCATACGATCGCAGAGGTCAGGCGCTGGCTGCCGCTTGACGTGATTTACGAGTTTGGACTCGGAAAGTTTGCCTCGCCCGCGCAGCAACGAGCTACCGAGTTGATTGCTCGAGTCGGTCTTCGGATGCAGCACGGTCTGCGCGCACACGCAATGGATCAGTGGAAGTGGTGGCTCGATCAGACAGTGGAAGCCGAGAAAGCTAAGAGCAGCGTGCGTCTTCAGTGCTGGTGTCGTCGACTGTGTGCGGCGAAAGAGCTGCTAAAGCGGCGTCGAATACGCTTGGAGCTTCAACGACGTCAGCTTCTGCTCTTACAGCACCTAGCCAGCAAGCAGCAGCGAGCCGCTCTTCAGATCACCAGATTTTTTCGCCGATGTGCCCACGTTCGATCGCGTGAGCGACATGAACGAGAATGCAGGGCTGCCGTCGATATCCAAGCATTCTGGCGGAAGTCCTGCGAGTCGTGGCTTGCGTTGCGACGGCATATGAGGAAACAGCAACGGATTCAAGCCGCCGTTTGCATCCAGAGATACACCCGAGGGATGTTTGCTCGCCGGAGGAAGTGTCTACTAGTCAAGATCTTGCGAGTATCGCAACGCCAGCAAGCATCCAAGGAAGCGAAGACAAGGAGAGCACAGGCAACTAAATGCCTAGGAGCGGCTATCACAATCCAGCAAGGATTTCGCGAGTGGAATCGGCGCCGCATCGTGGTCCTACAACGACGCCGGGCTGCGTTTGAAAAGGATAATCGTGCCATCGTCAAGGTTCAGTCTTTCTTCCGAGGCAAACAGGCTCGGAAGTTTGCCAAGAAGCACCGAGTCGCTGTCACCTCGGCAGTGCTTGTGCTACAATGCTGGTGGCGATGTGTCAGCGCTCGAAAAGCGCTCATGGAAAAGAAGGAAGCGTTGCGCAGCTACCGTCAACGGATACGTGACCAGATCCGCGACGCTAAGCGTCCCGCCTTCCCAAGTATGCTGGGCATCAAGCAGAAGTGGACGCGGCTTGCAGCGGCGGGAGAACCGGCGGCAATAGCGAGAGATGGAAAGCAGTACAGCACGACCGAAGTTCGTGCCGCTGCAAAGATACAGGGATTCTGGCGTGGCCGAATGACTCGGCAGCGACTGAAGTACCAAAAGGCTCGAGAAGCAGAAATGGTTCGGCGCGCACAACGACGACGCCGACACGCCGCCGCCGTTTACATTCAGAAACGAGTCCGAGGAATTCGAGGACGAGCGTGTGCGTGGCGTCGACTTGAGATGGTTAGTGCTCGGCGAATCCAGAGCTTTTGGCGTGGAGTGCAAACTCGGTGGCGATTGCTGCAGACGCGGAACGCCGTAAAAGCAGTCGCGAAAATGCAAGCGCGGTGGAGAAGCCGGCGCAACAAGGAGACGCAACAACTGCGAGCCCGCGCGGTGACCAAGATCCAGCGTCTTGTGCGCAAGTTTCTGGGTAAAAAGTGGCTGTACGCGATGGTCCGGCGGCGACAGTTTCTAGCAGAGGAGCAAGAGATGGGCAGGAATCTCATGGAGGCAACGAAATCCCGAATCAAGGACGAGCTGCTGCTGCAGAGCTTCGTGTACAAGAAGCTCGTAGTGGCAGACGCGAAGAAGATGCTTGATACCGGAGAAGGAGATGATTACCTCGACAAGAGAGATGCACGCGTGAATCGGTCACTGTATCACGTAGATTTAGGGAAGCGGTCGTGGAAGCGGCGTGGGTGCGACGGCGTCTGGCAAGAAGTGTTCCGGAACGCGTCGGGCAACAACCTGGAGATCGACAACTCGCATTTTGCGCGCTTCCTGAAAGTCCTTCCTCATGCTTTCATCCACAAGACGCAGTTCCCGGCGCAAAAAGCGGATCTGTGCTTTGCGAAGATGAAGGAGCCCAAGGCAAAGGCGATCTCGTTTTCGCGCTTCAACAAGGCCATTCTGATGGTCCTTCGAGAGAAGTTTGCGTCTCCTTCAACTGAAGCGGACACCAAGCGACAAAACAAAACAACGAAAGAGAGTGCTGCTGCGGGACCCAGCGTGGTAGGCGGGACTACTCCTTCTTCACCAGTGTCAGGAGAGTCGGCAGACACGACTGAGGTCGACCACGCGAACTTCCTCCGCTTTATGAGGCGATACGTGCTGCCCTCGACTATCCAGGACGGAAAGTATCGCAAAATGCTGGAGGAGTCGTGTACGCAGCGATTGCTGTGGGCGGTGGGCGTACTTCGCCGGTTCGCTGCTAAGATCGAGTCGAGAAAGAAGCACGATCACTTCATGGTGGTGTACAGAGAGCGACAAGTGATCAAGTTCAACAACCAGCGCGCGACAATGATCCAAAGGTGCTATCACAAACACAAGTTCCGCCGCGAGCTCAAAACGATGCTAGGCGCCATGTTTATCGAGTTCATAGACTACCAGGGCCGCGCTGTCAAGTTCACGCATGTTGCAACTGGGAAAACCGTGTCCAAGCGCCCGGTGTTTCTCAAGGGCGTCGCATGTGGGAAAACGATCCCGCTCCCGTTTCCAGGCGAGGAGTTCCGTGCGTCCTGCGAACGCCATGAGGACAGCACGAGTCGGGAGAAAGCGTCGGCCCAGGTGTATTGCAACGAATGCGAGGACGTCATGTGCCGAATCTGTTTCGCGCGCGACCACAGCAAACGCCATGCGCTTCAGCAACATCACGTGCACTCTATCCAGCTCTGCATTCACTGCGGCGTCGAGACGGCCACGCGCGAGTGCCTGCAGTGTGGAAATGGCAAGGTCCCGTACTGCGATTGCTGCTTCCCAGTCGTGCACGACCAACTACTTAAACGACAAAGCGAGCAGAAGCCGACGACTACTGTGGATACTGTCACCTCCGACTCGATGGATACGACGGCCCGACATCGCTATCGCACACTTGTGGTCATGTGCATCGAATGCTCGATGCGAGTAGCGCAGTGGAAGTGCGACGTGTGCCTCGACGTGTACTGTAAGCGCTGCCTGATCTCTTTCCACGCCAAGGGCATGCGGCAGTACCACCAGTACCATCGCCTGAGCTACTTCTCCGTGCTGCGTGAACAAGCCGAGGAGAAGCGCGCGATCGACGCCGAGAAGCTCCGCGAAAAGAAGCGCAAGCAGATGGAAGAAGACGCGCGGCGACGAGAAGAGGAGCTGGCCAAGCAGAACAAGAGCGCGACGCTGATCCAGTCGGTGGTACGCTCATTCCTCGCGCGCAAGCAGGGCAAAGCATACATGAAGCTCGTGCGTCAGACGCAAGTTGCTCGCGCGCATCGGCAAAGAGACGATGCGGTCCGAGCTACACTGCTGTACAAGGTGCGGTCAACGTTTGGGCTGGCGCCTACGCTGAAGTCGGACACGGCGCAGGAGGTTGCAGCGCATCAGCAACGCCTCGCGGCAATTAAGCGAGCACTGCTACTCGAGCAGCTTCTCTTGGCGAATCGATCGGAAGGCGCGGGCACTCCCAGTTCGCAGCGTCGCCGGCGGTGGACCAAGAGACAACGTGTGCGCGCTGAGCACGCCGCTAGGACGTGGTGCGCGTACGACGGCAAGGTGCGCATTCGAAAGGGCGAGTGGCGAAATCAAATCGCGACGATTGTCTCAACGCAGAACATGATTCTCTCGGGCCGCGTGCTCGTGTTCGTTGAGCTCCCCAAGCGCTCGGTCGTGGTCAACTGGGAGTGGCTTGAGCCGCACAACGATGACGAGACCCTGCGGCAGCCGTACGAGCCACTGCACAAGGTGCTGGTGGACTTCTCGCGTGATTTCCAAGCAAAGCTCACGCGTGTCGTGGAGCGCACGGCGCGGCTGGCGCGATTGTTATACCTCCAGACTATCGAGTTCAACGACATTGTGCAGTACGCGTGGGTCGTCGAGTTCAACAAGCACGAGCAACGAGCTGAGTATTGGAACGTGGTGCTCAACAAGAGGACGGTCAACGTGCCCAAAGCGATGCACCTCATCGAGCGCATGGAGCCGGAGCAGCGTGTGAAGCTGGACGCGCGCGTAGCGCTGGCCAAGAGCAAGCTCGAGGCGCTGCTGCATCCTTTCCAGCCGAGGGACAAGCTGAAGATCGCACAGCGTCGGAACGCAATCGTGAATGTGCTGCTGCGAAAGGCAAAAGACGCGGACCGAGAGGCCATCGAGGGGGAGAAGGTGAAGATGGCGGCATTGCGCGAGTCGATGCATGCGATTGACAGCGCGCGGTTCTGGCATGAAAGCATAGAGACGAACCCGAAGCTCTCGGCGAGTCGTAGCGCAGCGGTCAAGTTCGCTGTCGCGTGCGCACAGCCGCCGTATGCTAGTCGCGCTTGCTGGTCGCTCGCCAAGACCCTGCAGTGGATGGATCTGCACGCTGACGACGGGTTCGAAGCGACCGCCACGACGCTCTTCGTACTCTCAACCGAGTTACAGCTGTTCGTGGTCGGCGAGCTGGCGCGCAGCCTGGACGAGAACGGCGAGGACTTCGAGGACGCGCTGCCGTCGTTCCAGCAGCTGCTCAGGCTCAAGGAGGAGACGCTGCACCTGCTGCTGTCCAAGCACGAGGAGGCCGCGGAGGCCGAGCGCGAGGCGGCGGCGAATGACGATGCGGCGCCGTCGTGACGACCATTATGGCGGTTGATGCGGAGCTGCTAGGATGGCTACGCTTGTCATTTTTCGACCAATCACCGTCGAAATGTCTCTTGAAGGTTGCGCGGACGTCGCAGCAAGGTGGTTCGAGGATAGGGTGGGACCGCTGGACGGGTGGACCGGTCCGGTTACAGTGATCCCAAGTGAGGTGACGCGAAGGTCGTACGAAGCGGGTCGAGCGCTCGGGGCCAGCCAACCAGTCTTTTTCGCAGGCTTGAGCGGCGCCGCCCGTGTGCCGCCGGCCCCGACCAATCGGGAAGTTAGAAGCTAGCGAACGCCAGTAGGAAACAATGGGTAAGTGATGATGACGAGGCACCCTGCGTCAGGACGCGGGCGGGCGGGCGGGCGGTGACAAGTCGAGTCGGACCGTCGGGAGGGAAGAAGAGAGCGAGAGCAAGGGGGTCGGCCAGGAAGGGGTCAACGGGAGGGCGATGGCGAACGGAGAGGCCGAGTCTTTGCAACTGACGCGACGCGATGCTGACAGCGAGCGAGAGGTGCCTTGCCGGCGCACACTTCATGATAAGCGGCGGGAGGACACGGACAGGGAACGGCGACGGCGAGCGCTTTGCGTTGGACTAGGGACTTCGATGGACGCCCGCCGGCGCTGATGCTTGGAGGAAGGTCGTTGCTGCCGCAGCTCACCGACCGTCTCGACTACCGCATCCGTGGCTCCTGATTATACTCGACGCTCTTCTCCCCCTCCGTCCCTCTCTTTCCGATCCATCCGACACCCGCTCGGCCGACCATGGCTCTAGTCGCCCGCCTGGCTGGTTAAAGCGCTCAACTAGGAGTCGTACGAGAGACTGACCGAGGTGCTTGTGTCCGTGCCCTTACAGTTCAGATCAAGGCCCACGAGCTGCGCACCAAGACCAAGACGGAGCTGCTCCGTCAGCTGGATGACCTGCAGCAGGAGCTGGCCCAGCTGCGCGTCGCCAAGGTGATTGGCGGCGCCGCGTCCAAGCTGAGCAAGATCCGCGTCGTGCGCAAGTCGATCGCCCGCGTGCTGACGGTGTACAACCAGACGCAGAAGGCGAAGCTCCGCCAGGCGCTCGGCAGCAAGAAGTACGTGCCGCTGGACCTGCGCCGCAAGCAGACGCGCGCCATCCGCCGCAAGCTGACGCCGCACGAGAAGTCGCTTAAGACGCTCAAGCAGCAGAAGAAGGAGGCCTACTTCCCCAAGCGCCGCTTCGCCCTCAAGGCCTAAGCGATCTCTTCGACTGTCTAACTTGAAAAACCCGTGCACACGGGGGTCGTGTGGGTCGCCGCCGCTATCTTCTCATTCCTAGGCCGGCTTGGATTTGTGGGTGCGTCTCGCCCTTTGTAATCCGCCATGGACGCGAACGTAAGAGAGAGAATACCCACAGAAACAAACAGACCGAACAAACCAGACAACAGCGTCGCGCTTCTCCTTCCCTATTGTATCGGTCGATGTGTGGCGCTGACGGTTTAAATAGGCTGCTTCTGATGCTATCAGGCTTCGTCTTCGTCGTGCTCCTCCTGCGAGTCGGCGACCACCTCGAACGGCTCGCGCAGTGCCCAGTGCCCGTTGTTCTTCTCGCCGCCTTCAAGGTCGGCGTCGTCCTGTTCGTCCTCACTCATGGGGGCCGTGAGCGCGTCCAGCAGCCGCTCCTGGCTCGAGCTAGCGCTCTGCTGCGTGCTGCGAAGCGTCGACAAGGTGTCGATCGACGGCAACGCAGCCAGAGCCACGTCGTCGTCCAGCAAAAGCTGCAGCGCGTGGTCATCCGGGAGGAGCCAGCCCTGCTCACTCGGGTCGAACGTTTCCAACCCAGCGCGCTGCAGTTCATCCAAGTCGAACCAATAACGAACGGTTTAGTCAACAGATCATACGCGAGGGCGAATGAAGCGTGAATTACCGATATGGTGTACGGCTGGACAACGTAGCCGGCCGCCGGGCTCTTGACGATCACCATTGAGCGGTGCGACGCGTGGCGTTCCAGCACCACCTGGGTCAGATATCACAGATCAAAGCAGTTAGCGCCAACTCATCAGATCATGTTGCCCACTGCAATGGGCAGAGGAAAAGTGCTGCCCACCCTGGTCGTCACACAGTGCGTCCAGGTCTCGCCCAGCAGCGGACGCGTGAACAAGCCGCCTGGAGTCAAAATCAACAGATCAATGCCAATTCCAACGAGCCAACGAGCTGCGAAAATGGTAGCAAGCCACGAGCACCTGGTTGACTCACCTGGGCCGTCGTCGATGACGGCACGATTCGTTATGACGACGAACGCCTCGTGCGTGTCGGAGAGCAGCCTGCACAGCCAGCGGATCAGTTAGGCAAACATTTGTGAATCATTCACGACACGGCTTAATTGATGGTCCAATGCGCTCCCACACCTGAGATCACGCGTGATGCGCAGCATCAAGTGTTCTCGCTGCGCCATCGACACGTCGCCGGCCTGAAAAGTGGTGAGTTCCGGAGCTAGAGCTAGCACCGAGGCAGAACAGAGAAATGCCTGACCATTACCTTGAGAAACAGTGCGGCAATCGAGTCGACCACGAGCAGCCGCACGCGCATCGAGTGCATAACGCGCTCTAGCTGCTTCAGCCTATCGAGTGGCACGGAGATACCGTAACAATCGCGTCAGGAGCGGCCACAGACCCCACTTCAGTGCTTGCTCTGCAACTTCGCGCACTTACTGCGTCACGAAATCCGCCAGCGACTGCACGCGAAGGACGCGTATCCGCCTGCAGACCTCCGCAGCAGCCCCATCATCTTCAGGATCATCGCTAATATCCCCCGATGCGTCCGCTCCTCGACGATTTCTGTGTCCGAGCCGCGCGCGGGCGATCTCAAGCAGCCTGCCGATTGGCATAATACAACAAAATCATCAGCTCAATTTGGCGCAACTCGGTCAAACACCACAGTAACTACCTCTTGGCGCTGAAATTGTGCTCGGCGTCCATGTAGACGATGCTCTCACCCGGGTACTCGAGCGCACAGCGCACGGCGAGCGTCATGACAGCCTGGCTCTTGCCGATGCCCGCGATGCCCGCCAACTGATCGACAATCGAGCCAAACGCGTGACTATCGAATCCAGTGGTGATGTGGATCAACGGAGAGCCCACGTACTTCAGTGATACCGCCCGGCCGGACCCCACTGTGAAGCGCGCGGTCAAGCAGCGGGAGCCCTGAGCGCAGGAACAGCGGGCGGTTCGCGCTCGCCACAAACATGTCGAGCGCCTGCTTCTTCAATCTGTTAGGGCACAAGCACGGATCGATACAGTAGACGCAAGAGTGCCACGTACAGATCGGCTAGGCGGCGCCAAGCGCATTGACAGCTCCTGAAGCAGCTCCTGTGCGGTCGCAAACCCAATAGACGCATAACGTATTGGCATGAGCTCCCAACAACATGTTGGGTGAGTGACTTGTGTATTTGCAGACCTCGGCGCCGCGCACGGATAGGTCGGCGGCGAGCGCGAGCTCGTCCAGCGGGCGCTGCAGCACATGGCGCGCGGTGAGTACGCCGCGAGAGTGCAACAGCTCGGCGCGCGGCGCGTCCACAAGCCGCGGCTCCCGCGCCAGCGCCCGCGTCAGCATGGTGCGCACAACAACAGCAACGGCGGCGTAACGTTAGTGACACCGACCTGGTGTAGCTATATGATGACTAGAGTCACAATCGGAGCGGTTCTTGGCACATAAGACCTCCTTAATAATGGGATTTCTCGTGGATCCCGTAATAAGCTTCAATACGGGAGATTTTCGGATTTGGATACGGGAAATATGGGCTCGAATACAATTCTCTATACAAAGGTCAGATGAATGCGCTGGCGGCATCGGCAGTTTCCGTTGCATAGCCTAGACGCTGCAGATCGCGATACTGCTTTGCGTGGAGAATGCCTTCTAACGAGAAGTCCGTCAGGCAGTGTCGATATGCGTTCTTCTCCCACCCGAGCACGGAAAAGTCGCTCTCAACGGTGGCCGTGTTCAGGAATGCAGATGCGATGCCGCCGCAGAACCGCTGCAAATGAGGAAGCTGAGTGCCAACTGAACACCATGCTTCAGCAAGTGAGGTTTTTGTGTCAGTTGCCGCGTCAATCGATGCGCGCGCCGCTTCGTCGCTCTGATGCATGCGTCGGAGTTGCACGAAATCTTGTCCTATTTGGTGTATGGCTGCTGGTTCGAGTTTGCCTTGTAAACGAGGCCGGTACGTGTCGAGAAGCCGGTTGGATGCGGGCATGTTCATGGCCATGAGTTAATGCGGAAGCACGGGGGGCAGTTCATTGCCCGCACTATTGTCCGAGTTGCGCTCAGCAACGATCGTATGGATGCTGCTTGCCGCCTCGACGAACATTTTGATAATGGCCGACACAACCAGCGACTCGGTCTCGACCGGTAGTGACGCGAGGGCTGCCTCGATCCACGTGTCTAGCTCGATAAGACATGCTTCCGCAGATGCATGGCGAAGTATGAATTCGTCGCAAGCCTCCATGGCGAGACGGCCTTTTTCGTTGAGACGCTCGATCACACTGGCCGCTACAGGTCCCTCCATACCCGTCAGGATTGAATACGTTGCGAGCAGCTTCACTAACGATGCTCGTTGCTGTGACAAAAGGGTCGTTAACCCCTGCAGCTCGACAAACACGGCGTTGGCCTCTTGAGCCAGCAAGTTGACAGCAAAAAGAAACGCCCACCACGCTGTGTCCGGCACAACAGCGGACAACGGTGTCTTGGCTGCGTAGTACTCTTGGATGATGATGGTGTTGCTTGTGAACCACGACGTGCATTGGAACATCGACATCCAACTCGTATCCGCAACTTTAGGGCGCGTGGACCGCATCCAATAGATCAGAAGCTGCTGGCGTCGAAGGTGGCCTATAACCGCCGTGAGCGTTGAGAGGAGCGCTCCATTCAGTGACGCCTCGTGTACACGCTGCATCACTATGTCGAGTTGATGCAAACCGCACCAGACGCGAATCACCTTCTTCGACGTGGTTTCTTTTTCAATCAACGTTGCGAGCCCACGAACGCGACCAGTCATCTCGGGCTTGCCGTCTATCGACACGCCAACAAGCGCCTCGCGCCACCGAGGACAGACAGCGTCCATCAACTTCGCGAGTGCCGCGCACATCGAGATGCCGGTATGCGCCCTACATAACGGAAGTGCCAGTAAATGGAAGTTGTGGAGCGCACCGTTCACGAAGAAGCGCACTCGAACGTCCAGATAAGAAAGACTCCGCAGCGTGGATGAGTCCAAAGCCAGCGAAAACCCCGTAGCTCGGCACAGTAGGTTCTTCAGGTCTTGAAGAGCAGAAGCGCAGACGACTCGAACGTAGTTGGAAGCAAGCGTATCGCTACAGCCAGTATAGAGCGCCAGGTCGGTCTCATCTTGAACGAGCTGAACAATGCGCACCGCCATACGAAATGAAGCGCCCAACGCCACAGCACCGACGAGCACCGAGAACCGCTTTGCCGTCTTGATCACGACGACGTAGCCACCGCCGTCGGCGGGAGCTAACAACGCCAGTGCACGCTTGCGGGTTAAGCCTTCCATGTCGTCTGGATGGAACAGCAGATCGCCAATCACAGTTTCAACAATGGCAGCGCTCAGTTTGATGTATAACTCTGATGCGCCCGTTTTGAAGTGCGCGTGCAGTCTTTCTTGGAATGGCACGACGGTACCGAAGAACGCATTGCGATCCGCATCTGTTGTCAGAAGCTGGTAGGCTTTTCCACTTCTGGGGATGAGCCAGTGCCAAGTGTTGACGGTACAGGTCTGTGCGAAAAGTGCTGAAGCTTTGTATCTTCGTCGTCTTTCGGCATTTGCGTTGTCCTGCGGATGAGGCTTCAGTAGCCTCGCGTCCGAACACGGCGCAGAAGCGGCAGATGCTCGTGGTCACCGCGCTCGAAGTTGGATTCTGGTGCGCTATCTTCAGGCCATATTGAAGTTCGTGCTCGTCCTTGTACAGCTCCAGAGATTTCTTTGACTTGGGCTTTGGTGGTCGCAGGATTGCACGTGTCGCCATGGCGTTAGCTGAGTGAAATGAAGGCGCCAAAATGCGCAGAGGAAGGCGCGATGGACGCGCCCATTGCCGTTGCGGCTATATTTGGGTCGAGATGCGAGTGTTCATTACGTGAAAAAACGACATTTTATTATGGGGAGTATGGGAATGCCGCCAGAATTCCCGTAATTAAGGAGGCCTGCACATAACGGATCACGGATAAAGTTTGCCCGCATTTGCGAATGCATGGATTGGGTTGGATAATATTGCTCTTCTATGCCCGTAACAGCGAACCAGAAGATTACAAATTAAAGATTGATTTAGGGTTTTGGCAATAGTTCAAGCTAGGGCTGCGGTTGGAAATAATAAAAACTGGAATTGCCATAAATTCCCAGGAGCTGCTGAAGTTCTGAAACTTTTTGATGGGGATGGGGCGGGGTAATTCCGAACGATAAGGTACAAATGTGCTGGCGGAAAGGATGCGAGCGCTTGAATCAGCCTGATTGCTGAAGCGGACAACGCCGCTTCCAGCAGCGTTCCTGTCCGCCTACGCTCACCTGCGCGGCTCCACTTCATCCACCAGCAACGCCTCACCTTTCCATGCCCAAGGTACTATTGTCATCCTCCAACTGGCTCGCTCCGGATGGTGACGCGTCCTTGGCCCCAATCACCGCGTGCGTTGCCGCCCTCTTCCTCTCTTCTCGATGCGCGGCTTACCATTCTTTCGCCGCCTCGAGTGGCTAAGTGGTCGGTCACTTATCCATCCGGCCAGCGACTCCCGAGTACCCTGACAGCCTCTTGCGGACGGAATGATCTACTACGACACGGACCGGTTGTGGCACGTGCTGCTGCGCTGGCACGGGTCGGCGCTGAACGGGCAGGCGCCGATGCGCGCGCTGTTCATGGCGCTCGTGGCGCTCGCCATCGCCGCGGCGAACGAGTACCGGCCGTTCGTGGTGATCACGACGCTGTCCACGGCCTTCGTGGACACGCTGACGGTCTTCAACACGTTCCTCGGGCTTATCATCTCGTTCCGCATGAACTCGGCGTTTTCCCAGTGGCGCGCGGGCGTCGTGGCCGTCGGGTCGCTCTCAGAGGCGGCTCGAGGCATCGTCTCATCGGGCTGCGCGTACGTGAGCGCCACCATCAAGCAGGAGCACAAGAAGGGCTTGGGTACAAACGACGAAGACGCGCCCAAGCCGAGGAAACTGCATCGCGCGAGCTCCATCCCGCGTGATCTGCTGGAGAAGTGCGCCTTCTTCACGGACCTGCGACGGCTCGTGTTTCTGTACATCGCGATCGTGTTCCACGACTGCCGCGGCCGCGACGGCATCGACAAGCTCAAGCAGTCGGGCGTGCTCACGGATACCGAGTACGACGAACTGTACGCGTGCGGTGCCGAACACCCTAAGCAGGTGACGGCACCGGGTGGGTATGACCGCGAGTCGTACCACGCGCTGGTCCGCCGCACGCCGCACAAACTGCGCGCCACCATCACCGAGCTGTGGCTCAAGCGCCTGATCGAGGTGGCGGCGCAGCGCGGCCACTTGAACCCGCAGAGCGCCAACGCGCTGCAGCTCAAGGTGGCGCAGCTCCCGACGCTGTACACGACCGTGTTCAACATCGCCAACGTGCCGATCCCATTCAACTACATGCAGTACATCCAGTTCCTGCTCATCGCCTACATGACGCTGTACACGTTCGTGATCGTGCCGCGCTCGGGCCTGTACACGCCGCTGTGGGTCTTCATGTGGGGTATCTTCCTGTTCACGGCGGATGAGGTCTCCATGGAGATCGAGTGCCCCTTCGGCCTCGACGCCAACGACATCGACCTCGAGGCACGGCTGCTGCAGATCGAGGAGGAGCTGACGGTGCTCGTGCGCAGCCAGTACTACTTCATGTCGGGCGGCGTGAGCCTCACCAAGCTCTCCGAGAGCTTCGATGGCAACGCAGAGGAGGACGAAGAGGGCCAGCAATCGTCGACCACGTCGACCAAGACGCCACCGAGGCCCCCCAAGAAGACCAAGAAGGGCAAGAGCGTCGGATCGAATGGAGGAGTTGCCACCAGCAGCACTACGACTGCACGCCCGCCCATCCACGAGTCGTTCTCGTTCCATCAGGGACGGCTCTCACCCGCCCACGCCGGCGACGCCCGCCGCGACTCGCTGCCAGAGATCAACGAGTTCACCAACCTGATCCAGGACCCGGCGACCGCCAGCGCAAGCTACGGCGGCACGGTTGATGCCGTCTGATGTTTGTAGTCGAGTGCGTGGTAGCTGTAGCAGTCGGCGAGAGCACAGACCAGATCAGCAACTAGTTGGACAGTGTAATATGTATATTGGCTGAGTATTAGCGTCCGCGTGGCGGCGTTGGCGACGCAAATACCACGACGCACAGCACTGACAGGAATGGCTCCAAGCCTGGACGGATCCTTCTGGGTCCCAGGCAGTTGATGCGAAAATGTAGCCAAGTGAGGCGCTCTGATGTAACGTTACGTGTTGGGATATTCGTTAAGCGTTACAAACACGACGATGGACGGGTGGACCAAGCGGCAAAGTGCACACACATAACATCGAAGGATCAGATCGGCGGGCGGCCATGGACATTGACGCGGCCTTCGACGACATCTCCAACTGGGAGGAACAGGTGATCGCCGAGGGCGAGGAGCTGGGCGCCGAGCGCGGCCGCGAGCTCGGCGTGCAGGAGGGCTACGAGCTGGGGTGATGACCTCTGCTGGGGTCGAGTTCAGGGAGTGAGTGGTCTTGACGACTGACTGACTGGCTGGGTTTGGCGATGGGCGGAGCAGCGTGGTCAAGGGCGCGGAGATCGGCAGCGAGATCGGGTTCTACCGCGGCTGCCACCTCGTGTGGGCGCACATGCTGGCCACCGACGGGCTCAAGGAGCGCATCCCGTACGTGCCGTGAATTGCCCGCAAATCCCGGTTGCAATCGCTGTGGCTGACTGCGACCAACCTTGTCTGCTTGGCATGAATGGGGAATTGCGCTGCTGCTTGTCATCTGCTCATCGGCTGTAGAGACCGCGCGGCCAAGTCGATCGTGTCGCTGGGCGCGCTACTGGACGAGTTCGAACTGCGGGTAACGTTTGCACCACATTGTGATGGGTTGCCGAGGCTACCGGACCACCAACACCGCATTTCTGGGTATGCATGCACAACGACTGATGCACCTGCGCGCGATGCCCGGCAGAATATCGTGGACGAGGACCTGATGAACCGATTGCTGCGCATCCGCGCCAAGGTCAAGGTGGTCTCGGCGCTGCTCAGGCTGCACGGCGCGCTGCAGTACAGCCAGGACGACGTGGACGCGCACAAGAATATGTCGTTCTAAGGCGCACCATGCTGTGCTGCCGCGCAATGCCGCTGCAGTACGGGTACCATAGATGCATGAGTAGCGAGCGCATCAAGCGCAAGTGAGCTCAGCTCATGAGAACGCGACCATCAAAGGCGGACCAGATCTAGGCGCGATTGTGTCCTAAACTGGTTTGAAATGTAAATTGGGAGTGACATATCGAAGAGACCGGTGTAATGCACGATATCGCAGAATCAGAACGAAATTAACCAGTTTCAGACACGAGTTTTTTAGCTGACAAATTTGGTGGATTTTACCGCAATTCACAAAAGTTAGGTTGGGACCATCTGTGTGCCGTCGCGAAATTGCTGCAAGCAAAACAACCAGAAATTCAAATTTACAGTTTAGCCGTCTGATTGCACAGCCTAAACCATGCGGTGGTGCCGACTGGCAAGCCTGTGCGATGCCGTGAAGCGTCCTATCCACGTCGCTCGCTCGCTCGCTCACTCGCCAAAGCAACTACTGCAACTGTTAAAGGCGCCACGATGCGCATAACTCATGATACGCGGTACTCCGCGCAGTGCCGACATGTCCACGTCGCGTCTTCGTCCGTAGGGTACAATATTGTACTGCGGTGTCATCACTTGACCTGATGTGTTCGACTTTCAAAGCGTCGGAACGTGTCGTAGAGGTTCTCTTGGTGATTTTTTTCCAAATCGTGCCACGGCAAAAGCCACTTTACGATCACAATGACTTGATCTCAATATGCAAAATGCCGCCCTCGTTCTGCTTTTGCTGTTTGTGGCTAACTCCCTAAATCGTAATTTGCAATCTCGACGGTTACAAAATAGCCAGTTTCGAACCTGTGCTGAACTTTTCTTTTCGTTGCAATCTGACCGCAAACCAGTCTGGTTTTAATCCCCTCGTATACAAAAATCAAGCTGTTCCAGGTTTTCGTGCGGTCGCGACAGTCGCCACGTGCGCGCCATCTGACGCGCATAAAGCGGCCAGCCACTCTTGAAATGTATGGCTTGCTGTTCGTCCATCAACAAACTCTTATCCCCCCCTCTATCCCACACCTCTACCATGGTCCTTGTATTACAAGAGCAACCGCTTCCTCATTCCGGATTCCACCTCCTCTCGACGACCTCCACCTCGCCGAGACCCGTTCTCCACACAAAATGCAAGTCAAGACGATCGTGCGCGCCGCCGTGCTCGCCACGACGCTGATGGCCGCGGCCGCGAGCGCCAGAACGACCGACTGCGCCATGGACCCCCTACCAGCGGACGCCACCTACGCGGCGGCGACGCCCGTCCTGGCGGCCGCCCCCGCTGCGACTGAAGCAGCCGCTGCCACGACGGAGAGCACGGAGGTCGCTGCCGTGGACGGTGACGACGGCGAGGACTCGGGTGACGACGACGGCGAGGACTCTGGCGATGACGACGACGCCGCAGCTGCGGCTAAGACCACGGCGCCGGTGGTGTCGACGAAGTCCGACCAGCAGCAGACGGCGGCTGGCACGGTGTCCTCGTCGTACTCGTTTACGGGCGAGAACTGCGGCGGCGCGGGCGGCTCGTACGACATGGTGACGGACATTGGCTCGTGCCTCAAGACGACCGTGACCACGTCTAGCCCCGTGTCACCGTTCGACGACGACGTCTCGATCGCCTTCCGCGGCCCCATGAACATCCACAACATCGCCATCTTCGACGGCTCGAGCGGTTCGTCGTGGGAGCGCGTGTCGTCGTACGAGAACGGCGGCGCAACCGAGAACATGGTATTCCTCAACAACCACAACATTGACTACACAGGCACGAGCTCGCCGGAGGGCTTCGCGCTCGCCGACGGCACGGGCACCGCCCAGCAGTCGACGCCGTTCGCCGGCACGCTCGCGGCTGCGACTGACCCGTACGGCTCGTCCATCTACGCCGAGGACAAGACGGGCGCCGAGGTGCACATCATGACGGAGAAGCAGTGCGGCACCGAGGGCGTCGAATGCAAGGGCGCGTTTGACTCGGACGGCACGGCCTTCCAGGGCTGGACCGGTACCAAGAAGCTGTTCATCACCAAGGTGGACATGCCCAACGGCGGCGCGCCCAACGTGCCCGCCATCTGGATGCTCAATGCGCAGACCATGCGCTCGGGCCAGTACCAGTGCAACTGCCGCGGCGTCGGCCCCGCGGGCGGCTGCGGCGAGCTCGACATCGCCGAGGTGCTCGAGAAGGACACGACCATGATCGCCACGCACTACTACTTCTACGACGGCAAGTTCAACCCAGGCAACGACCGCCTCTGCGCCCGCCCCACGGACGCGCCCGTCACGTTCGTGACCATCATCGACGAGGCCTACGGTGTTAAGGTGCTCGCGCTTGGCGCCGACGACTTTGACTTCAGCAGCACGAGCATCTCGAACGAGGTCGTGTCCGCCTGGGAGTCTGCGTAAGCTGTTTCATACATGCGTCAAGTGTGAGTTATGCAAGCGCGCCTTCGATGCTAGAAGGCCGCGCTTAACTGAGAAACAACTCAAAAGAAAACAGTTTTTGATCGTGACAACCATTGCGGACTTGATGGGAGAGTCGTGTCTTCTATTGCTCTTGTGATGGAGTTGAGAAATTGTCAGCTATCGTCGCCATGCCTAATACTTCCGCCTACTCGACCGACGAGAAGTCGATGACGAGCTGCGACTGGCGCAGCGCGTGCTGCATGCACTGGACGCCGGCCATGTCAAGTAGCCGCCGCGACGCCACGAACTTCCAGCTATGTCAAAGCACCAAGCAGCAAACAGAGTATTAATCAGCAACACGCTATCGTTGGTCGCGAAAGTGGCACAATGTTAAGGAGACGCACTCGTCGTGGTACTTGTCCGAGCAGTAGACGACGCGAGCGATGCCACTCTACGATACAAAGGAGAGGAGTCAGTGGATCACCGTTGACCATCAAACAATGCAAGCGTCTAGTTTGGACCTGAATGATCAGTTTGGCGCACTCGTTGCAGGGGAAGAGCGCCACGTAGATCTATACAATGATACCAGCGACGTGAGCCATCCAGCCATTAAGTCAGATCAGTTCAATGCCAGAGCAGCACAACCGCAGCATTTCGCCTCACCGTGCAGCCCTTGACGTCGGTCGAGTTCTTGTTGAGGATGGCGTTCATCTCGGCGTGGCATACGTACTGTTGGAAGTTCACCCACCAGATCGTCAGCACGCGTTGCGATGGCTATACAAAGGGCTCAATTGGACGAGTAGCGGACCGGGTACTTGGTCTCGAGCGGCGAGCCGCACGCGCTGGAGCGTGTCCAGGGCAGGTCGTCGTCGCCGCAGCCGTTCGGGAAGCCGTTGTAGCCGATGCCGACGATCTTCCGGTCCGGGTTGACGATACTGGTGGGCAAAAGATAACAGTGCACACGCGGCGCTTCGTCAGTGACATGAATGGCACCATCCAGGGCATGCAAAATCCGTACCAGGCGCCCACTTGGGTCGAAGGATCTGTCGATAGCAGCAGCGGCAGAGAACATCACACATCGCCGTTCTGGGTTAGTGATGCTTAGATAGACTACGCATGCCTTCGAAGCGAAATGCCGAGCCCACCTTTCGAGCGCATGGCGCTGAGGAACGCGACGCTCATGAAGTAGTCGTCCCATGGCAGGTAGTCGCTGCGTTTGCGCGTCGCCGCCCCCTGCGGGGTTGATTGTTGCCGCTCAGTCTGTGCCGCAGTCGCATCGCGCTCTCCGGCTCCCCCATCATGCTCTGCGCTGCTGCTATTGCTGAACGAGTCCATGTCCTTACTGAACTTTGGCTTGTCCTCCTTCGGCTTCGATGACACCGCGGGAGCGATGTGGGCGTCGCGCACCGCGGCCGCAAGCCACTCCTCGTGGTCGGCCAATACGTGCTCTGTGAACGCCGTGTAGCCGCGTTGCTGGGGGATCTGCGTCCGGGTTTCTCCGCATCGACAACGAAAGGTGCGCGCACCATCTACGACCTCCGTCGCGGCGTCCTCCGTGAAGAACAGGTCTCGGATCTTGCGCCCCAGCGGCTTGGTCATTGTCATTTGGTTTGGTAGCTCTTGGGTCGCTTTTCGGATTGCCCGGCGCCAAAACGGCTGGCCATAAGGACAATATCATCCAATCATACACTGTTTTAATCAATTTATGCTAATCATAGACGTTCATCGACCGTTTTTGA
Source organism: Phytopythium ostracodes (assembly GCA_023337975.1). Taxonomy (NCBI): domain Eukaryota; phylum Oomycota; class Peronosporomycetes; order Pythiales; family Pythiaceae; genus Phytopythium; species Phytopythium ostracodes. The sequence goes on from JAADXW010000124.1 coordinate 20,007, forward strand.
TGCCTATCCCAACGACGTCAGCACCACCAGGTCTGTTGTTGATGATGAGACTGACTGAAGCCATCGTCTCCATGGCCAAAGCAACCAACGCGCAGCGTAAAGCAATCCATGAGAAATCTTGCAGCGTGTAGTCCAAAGCGAGCAACGAATGCCGGCAATTGTCACTGTATAAAACACAGCACGAGCCATCTAGCATGGAGAAACGAACGGCTAGACGACCGAGATGGACAGCGCGATGCGCTCCATGGCGACGGTGAAGGCCTGCATCTCCTCGGCGCTGTACAGCTCGCAGCCGAAGCGCGACTGCAGGATGCCGAGGAACACACGGATGCCCAGCGGCGTGGCCTTGTCGTTGTAGTCGTAGTGGTTCGAGTGCAGCGCGCGCCCGCGGTCGTCGTCGCCCTCCTCCTTGGTGCCGAGGAAGAAGTAGCAGCCCTTGCGCTCCTGCAGGTAGTACGCAAAGTCCTCGGACGCCATGAGCGGCATGCCTTCTTCGCTCACGAACAGCCCGGCTTCCATGGCAACTTGTTGCACGGCACGCGTCTCGTCGTACGGGTTGATCACGGGCTCGTAGCCGTCGAGGAAATGCACGCGGCCAGTCGCGCCATGGGCTGCGCACGTCGACGCAACGATCTCGTCCACGCGCCGCTTAATACTCCCGGCCACGTCCATGTTGAACACACGAATCGTGCCTGCCAGCGTCGCGCGTGACGGGATCACGTTGTTGGCATCGCCGCCGCGGAACTGCGTCACCGACAGCACGGCCGTGTCCATGGGAGAGATGGAGCGGCTCACAACTGCCTGCAGCGCCTGCACGACAGACGCACCCGTCAGAATCGGATCCACACACTTGTGCGGCGCCGAGCCGTGGCCGCCGACGCCCTGGATTTCGATCGAGAACTCCACTTCGTGGGCCATGACGGGGCCAGGACGCACGTGCATGCTGTACAGCGGGAACGGGTAGTTATGCAGACCATACACTTCGTCCACGTTCTCGAGCGCACCCTCTTCGATCATCTTTTGCGCACCACCGGGGCCTTCCTCGGCCGGCTGGAAGATGAAGCGTACAAACGTGTCCTTGGGCAGCAGGTGCGAGTTGCGAACCACGAGCGCGCACAGCCCAAGCACCATGACCATGTGACCATCATGGCCGCACATGTGTGCCGCCGCAGAAGATGTTGCAGCACCATGGCCATAACCATGGCCACACGACTCACTGTTTTCGAGCTCGTCGAGTGCCGCCGTGACCGACGGGGGCGGCGTCATTGAAATCGGCGCCGCCGGCGAAGTGTCGCTCGCAAGCGCCATCTCAACATCGCCATCCGTTGTAGCAGAACTGAAGGCGGCAGGAGCCGTAACATCGTCAGTAGCATTGGCTACGGTCGCGTCTGCTCCGCTCTCCTCGCTCTCGGTCAATCCGGCATCGGCGTTGGCGACAGCGGGGGTGGAGTCCGTTGTCGTCGACTCCGCTCCCTCAGACGGAGTGGCAGACGTATCAGAAGACTTGGAAGCCGCGGTGGGGCCGGCCTTCCGCTTCTTCCTCCTCCTCGCGTCCTTCCTCTGCTTCTTGTGGGTCGAGCAGTAGGGCAGGTGATCGTTCAGCTCCTCGATCGGTAGCGCGTCCATGTCGGCGCGGAAGGCAAGCACTGGTAACTTGCGCTTGTCGCTTGGCGATATGGTCGCGTTTTCATAGCATACGTCGACGACGAGACCTGTGGACGCCATGGTGCGGATGTTCTTGCCTGGAATGCGCAGCGACGTCTCGCAGAAGCGCTTGAGGAACGCCTGGGTGCGCACCTCCTGGTACCCCGTCTCCGGGTAGCGGTGGAACGCGCGTCGAATGTCCCGCAACATGCGCGCAAACCCGATCCAGTCAATCGCGACCGCATCCTCGGGCAGTGGCATCGACACGGGAAGCGACGGCGTTGGAGTGGACGCAGTGGTGGGCGTCGTGGTCGCTGCTGTTGACGCCGCCGTGGCCGTCGGCGTCATCGACGCGCCAGACTCCGCCGATGTAGGCGTGGTGACGAGCGCGGAGGCGTCGACGCCAACGATGCCAGCAGGACCCTCGACGGCCGTGGCAGCTGCCGCCGCGGTCGTCGCCGCCGCCAGAGCGTCGGTATCGATCCCAGCGGCAGTGACAGAGACAGCCTCGGCCTCCAGCGCGTTCGACTTTTGCTGCTGCGCGTGCTTGGACTGGAGGAAGCCCTTGAGGAACGGTGTCACCTTGCCCGTGAACGCGTGGAGCCCGTGCTTCCACGGCTCGTCCGACGGGTACAGGCTGCGCGCGTAGTACGTGTGGTGGTACGCGTTCGCGACGGCCAGCGCGCCGGCCACGCCAGCAGCCGCGCCGCCCGCCGCCGCCGCGCCGCCCGTGTCGCCGTTCGCGCTGCCGCCAATGCCTGCAAGTCCCGCGCCCAGCGACGCGCCAAAGCCGCCGACGCCGATGGAGAAGCCGTCGCCCGCGTCGCCCACGCCCAGTTCGTGGCCACGCACGTTCTTGCCGCGCAGCCGCTGGTCGCGGATCTCCTCGGGCGTGTCGTAGTAGCGCTTGAGGAACTCGTCCTTCTTGAGCAGCAGCTTGCGAATCGCCGCCTCGCTCACGCCGTAGCGGTCCGCGAGCTGCCGCTTGGAGATCTTGCTGTTCTCGGCGATCTGGATGATCTCGACGCGCTGCTTGTCGTTCAGCCGCTTGCCCGCGCCCTGCTTAGCCTTCTTGGCGCTGTCCTCGCCCGCGGACGTCGCCGTCGCCGCCGACGCCGCGTCGCTCATGGGGGTCGCACTTTCTCGCGGGGTTATACTGCGCTCGAGTATCGAGATGCTGGTCGCGCGCACCCCGCTGCCGGTCGTAAAGTGCGGGTCGCTGCCCACCAGACGCGCGGATTCGCGTATTTTAGCGAAGCGGTAGGGTCGCCATTAAGTATTGGTTCACACCAGCAACTCTAACTCGTTCACGCAACATAAAATTGTCTGGTAAGATTGATAGACGCGACAGTAACGTTGCGTGGTGCCGTCGCGTGACTTTACGATCGTGTGAACCACTACAGGCCGTACGTCGACCCATTACCCAAAAAAATTCAAGCTGCAGGAGCTGCTGAAACACTTGACGGCGATGGCTGCGACGACCAAGGCGCTGGACGGCAAGATGGCCGCGGGCTCGTGGCTCGGGGAGGATGTGCTGTCGATCGAGCAGTTCGGCGTGGAGAGCTCCAAGTAATGCGCGCTGCAGGCTGTCCGCTGACGGTCGCGAGTGCCTCCCTCCAACACGCTCACACGTGATGGATGATGTGGTGATGGCATGCAGGCGCGTGCTCAAGGTGGCGGACGAGATGCGCGCGATGGTCAAGGCGCAGTGCGCGTCGGATCTGCTCAAGGGCAAGGTGCGCTATGTGTATTGGGGCGGTTTTGTGGGATCATAGACCGTTGGGGATTGACCGATTCCGCGTTGATGCGTCGACAGCTACTGGCGAACGTCTTCTTTGAGCCGTCGACACGCACCAGCAGCTCGTTCCAGGCGGCCATGCTGCGTCTCGGCGGGCTGGTCGTGGGCGTGAACGAGACCTCGTCCAGCAACCAGAAGGGTGAGACGCTGTCGGACACGATCCGCTGCCTCGAGTGCTACGCCGACGTGGTGGTGCTGCGCCACCCGGTCAAGGGCAGCGCCGCCATCGCGGCTGCGGCCACGCACAAGCCCGTGCTCAACGCTGGCGACGGCGTGGGCGAGCACCCGACACAGGCGCTGCTGGACCTGTACACCATCTACACGGAGCTGGGCAGCCTGGATGGACTCAAGGGCAAGGTCGTGACCATGGTCGGCGACCTCAAGAACGGCCGCACGGTGCACTCGCTGTCCAAGCTGCTCGCGCTCTTCGGCGTCAAGATAAACTACGTCGCCCCCGGTGCGTCGCGGTCATTGTATTGTACACACAGATGCAGTCAAGGGTACTCATCGTGTTCATGCGCAACGGACTTACCAATGCAGAGAGCCTCAAGATGCCGCGGTACATCTACGAGGAGCTGGCGGCGCGCGGCATCGAGCAGTACGAGACGAGCGATCTGGACGCGGTCGTGAACGAAAGCGACGTGCTGTACGTGACGCGTGTTCAGAAGGAGCGCTTCGAGTCAGCGGCCGAGTACGACGCCGTCAAAGACAGCTTCCGCATCACCAAGGCTACGATCGCCAACGCCAAGAGCAGCATGGTCATCATGCACCCGCTGCCGCGCGTGGGCGAGATCGCCGAGGAGGTCGACGCTGACCCGCGTGCCGCTTACTTTCGCCAGATGGAGAACGGCATGTACGTGCGTATGGCGCTGCTCGCGCTCGTGCTCGGCAAGGCGTAAGCGTCAGCAACTCGCGGAGTCTGATCGAGTAGGTAAGCTGCATCGATTCTCGACTGGACGTGACGGGCACTAGCTAATTCACTTGGTCAGTGCAACCAGTTGCTGTCGCTGATTAGCCAGTGCACCACCGACTTCGTCCAGCAATACACAACGCCTCATCCCTTCATGGCGAAACCCGACGTACATTCACGCATTAGGGGAAGCACCACTCCGATCACCGACATCTTGATAGTGGAATGGGCACAGCTCGATAACGCACTCTGCGGCGCTGTTGCCGCATCGATACTCGACGGCGTCGTCATACGCGTCCACGTTGAGCCGCGAGGCGAGGAAGAAGGCCAGCTCGCGCACAAATAGCGTCGCCTCTTCGTACAGGAACGGTGCAAGCGCGGACTCGAGCTCTTTGTAGCACGCGTGGGCGCCGAACCGCGGCATCTTGTCCAGACAGCAGCGCACGATCGCTAGCAGAACCGTCAGGTCCACGTCACGGCCGATACATGCGTGCAGCTCGCGCTCGACCCACGGCTCGTACTCGCCGCGCAGCTTGATCATCGCCGGGTATATCAGCAAACCTTCGCCATCGCCAATCTCTGCGCCATTGACACTCGTGAGCTTCAAGCGCCGCCGGTACACGAGCTCCCGCTTTTGGACGCGCTCCCGACTTGTCAGCGGCGTGCGATGACTTCTGTTGTTGCTGCTACGGCTGCTATTGCTGGTGTCAAACCGCCCGTCAAAGTAAACCAGCTCGTAGTCCGTCTCGGAGCGCACGTTCGTGTATGCGGAGTCGAAGCGCGCCTTGCACAGCGGACACGGCGGTGGCCGCACGCCCATCAGCGCCGCGCTCGCGACCCACGTGCGCAGGCACTCGTCGCAGAAGACGTGGTAGCAGGCGCGCAGCATCACAGGCGCCTCCAGTGTCTGCAGGCAGATCGGGCACGTGTCTCCAAGCACCGCCAGCTCCTCGGACTTGGCGGCTCGGCCACTGGAGGAAGCGTCGTCGTCGTCGTTTTCCTGGTCGGAGAGCGCCGGCACTTGGCCGTTTGACGACGCCGGAGGCGCCAACGGCGGCGCGCCAGTCACGTCGCCATCGAAAACGCGGCCTGCCCACCACTCTACTTCGTCCTGCGCGGCCGCCGCAGCCTCCTCGTCCTCGCTCGCCGCTCCCGAAGACGGCGCGTTCCCCAGCGACATGCTCTTGTCTTCCTCCTGCTTTCCAGTGTGAAGCTCAACATTAATGTAACCAGTAACCGTACCCCATCTTCGGATTGGCTAAAAACATTGTAATCAATGGGTTACACTTTGTGGTTACGCTTCCTGCTTTTCCACCAATCCGAGGGCTCGATTCGCGCCCGCTGCCTTCGAACCATCCAAAAGCCACGGCCAGTATGGCCATCGGCGCTTTCAGCACCTGCATCACTATAACGTTCGTCTGCCTGTAGGTAGAGAGGAGGAAGAGGAGGAAGCGATGGCGGCGGACGACCTGCTGCGCAAGAAGCACAAGGGCGAGGGCCATGGCGGCGGCGGGTCGACGACGCACGGCAAGAGCAACGGCAAGGGCGCAGGCGTGGGCGGCTTCCAGCACCTGGGGCTGAGCCCGCTCGTGTTCCGCGGCGTCATGGCCATGGGCTACAAGGTGCCGACGCCCATCCAGCGCAAGTCGCTGCCCATCGTGCTCTCGGGCAAGGACTGTGTGGCCATGGCGCGCACGGGCTCGGGCAAGACGGCCGCCTTCCTCATCCCCATGCTCGAGAAGCTCAAGGAGCACTCGAAGAAGATCGGCGTGCGCGCGCTCGTGCTGTCGCCCACGCGCGAGCTGGCGGTGCAGACGCTGCGCTTCGCCAAGTCGCTCGCCAAGTTCACTTCGCTCAAGATCTCGCTCATCGTCGGCGGCGAAGGCATGGAGCACCAGTTTGAGACCATCGCGGCCAACCCGGACGTGCTGGTCGCGACGCCTGGCCGACTGATGCACCACCTGCAGGAGATCCCGGACTTCAACCTCAAGGCCGTCGAGTACGTCGTATTCGACGAGGCCGACCGCATCTTTGAGATGGGCTTCGCCGAGCAGCTGCAGGAGATCCTCAAAAACATGCCCACGAGCCGCCAGACGCTGCTGTTCTCGGCCACGCTGCCCAAGGCGCTCGTGCAGTTCGCGCGCGCCGGTCTGAGCGAGCCCGAGCTCATCCGCCTGGACGTGGAAAACAAGTTCTCGGAGAACCTCAAAATGACCTTCTTCACGGTGCGCTCGGACGACAAGCCCGCGCTGTTCCTGTACATGGTGCGCGACTTCATCCCCACGGACGACCAGACGATCGTGTTCGCGGCCACGCGACACCACGTTGAGTTCCTGCACGAGCTGCTGCGCGCCAATCACATCGAATCCTCGTGCGTCTACGGCGACATGGACCAGGCCTCGCGCAAGATCAACATCGGCAAGTTCCGCGCCAAGAAGACCAACGTGCTGATCGTCACGGACGTCGCCGCGCGCGGTATCGACATTCCGCTGCTCAACAACGTGCTCAACTACTCGTTCCCGCCGACGGCCAAGCTGTTTGTGCATCGCGTCGGTCGCGCCGCGCGTGCCGGGCGCAGCGGCACCGCGTTCAGCTTCGTCGACCCGGACGAGACGCCCTTCATGGTCGACCTGCACCTGTACATTGGCCGCCGGCTCGAGGACTCAGCGCCAACCGCCGTGGAGCGCGGCTACTCGCTCGGCAGCATGCACGTGTCGGACATCCACTACGGCGCGTTCCCCAACGAGCTCATCGACCGCGAGACGGAGCACATGCAGGAGACGCTGCGCTCGCACCCGCAGGTCGCGCCGCTCGTCAAGGTCTGCGCCAACGCCTACAAGATGTACGCGCGCACGCGCGCGGACCCGTCCAAGCTGTCGATTAAGCGCGCCAAGGAGCTGCTGGTTAAAAAGGTGCACCCGCTCTTCCAGGAGGAGTACACGCGCAGCGAAGGGCAGGCCGACAAGGCCGAGTACATTGAGTCGCTGCTCAACTTCCGCCCGCCGCAGACCATCTTCGAGATCGCATCGGGCGCGCACTCGGTCAAGAAGACGGCGCCCGCGGTCGTCATGATGGCCTCTAAGCGCAAACTGCACGAGAAGATCATCCAGACGGAGGCCAAGAAGGCGAAGATCGGGTCGAGCGAAGTGCCGAGCGCTGGCGGCGACGACGACGATGAAAGCGCGGACAAGGCCGAGTTGAACACAGAGCAGGAGGACGGAGGAGAGCGTTCCGGCTCACAAGATGGCGACGCCGCCAGTGGCGAAGATGCTGAAGACCAGAAGGTGGCTGCGGCGGCCGAGACAAAGCCCAAGAAGACGGTGTTCCTGTCCAAGTTTGAGCGCAAGCAGGTCAAGAAGCGCGTGGCGGCGGGCGAGCGCGAGGGGGACGTCATGAAGGAAATCCTTGCGGCCAAGGAGCAGAAGGCGACAACGGCGGTGGAGTCGATTGAAAGCGGTGAGGCCGAGGCAGTCGAGGAGGAGGACAGCGCGTCGTCGACGTTTAAAGACCGCGAGAACTACATCAGCTACATGAAGGAGGGCGAATACATGACGGAGGAGTTCCTGGCGAAGGGCGCGGAAGGCGGCAAGGTAAACGCGTTCCAGGAGGCGCGGCTGGAGGAGGCGATCCTGGACGTGAACCCGGACGAGGCCATCGAGATGAACAAGAAGCGGCGCATCCTGCACTGGGACGTGCGCAAGAAGAAGTTCGTCAAGACCACGGCGGGCGAGTTGACGAGCCAGGGCACGCTCAAGCGGCGCAACGAGAGCGGCGCGCTGATGTACCGCAAGAAAAAGCAGGTGGCCGGCGAGATGTACAAGAAGTGGCAGCAGAAGCAGCACAAGAAAGTGTTCACGGGCGGCCAGGAGGGCGACGACGACGAGGACGGCGGCGGGCGCAAGCTGGACTACCGCCACGGCAAGAAGCCGCACCTGGCCAGCAAGAGCCGTGTCAACAAGCACGCCAAGCCGGAGCTGCTGGGTGAGTCCACGATCCGCAAGGAGGAGAAGCGCAAGGCGCGCTCGCGCGGTGTCAAGGTCTCGTCGGGCGGCAACAAGGGCAAGCGCGGCAGAGGCAACGTCAAGGGCAAGTCGCACGGCGCGCCCTCGCGCAGCAAGGCCATCATGCGGCGATAGACGCCGCGGTGGCAGGTGTCAGGTGCAGGCAAACAGACCAAGCGCAGCGATCAATACAGTTAATTACCTATGTCCCACACACCCGGTCTCCCTCCCTGTTCATTGCGTGCTCAGGCCACTCACGTCGTCCGACGACGGTTGATCCTCGTGGTAGCCTGCCACCTCACGCTGCTGGCCATGGAGAAGCGCGTCCAGGGCGAGCGGGACCGCCGGCTTGGGCAGCAGCTCGCGCACCAGCGGCGCCATGCGCACGATCTTGAGGTCCTTCTGCTTGTGTATCCGATACGACGGTGCCGTCAGCGATAACAGTACGATAATATCAGTGTGTGCATGAGCTTGAGCGTCGCACCGTGTACTGCGGCTTGCCGGGCGCGTTGCCGCTGGGTGGCCGCCGGCGCTGGAAGTGGAAGGCGACGTGGAGCCCCTCGAGCAGGTCGGCGAGCACGAACGGCAGCGCCGGGTGGCGAGGCAACAGCGCGCGCTTGAAATGCGTCGCCTGGACGCCCAGCAGCGCGCGCGCCGCCTCATCGAACAGCATGGCGTCCACCAGTGCGTCGTCGTGCGCCACCTGCAGCTGAGAGAGCAGCAGGCACGCAGCCGGCGTGAGCCCCTTCGATCCGCGCTGCTATTTGACAGCACTAGATCCAGGACGAACCTTGAGCCGATACTTGTACTGCAGCTCGGAGGCGCGAAAAGAGGCGCCGCATGACCGGCAGCGCACCATCGCCGCCGCAACGTCGCTCGCCGAGGACGCCGACGCGCCGCCGCCGCCGACCGACGTGAAGCACCGCGGACAGCCCGCGTACCTGCCGGCCAGGCGCACAACGGCGGCTACTTAGCTGCGGTGGACGCGCATCATGGGAGAGTGGTGGAGCAGAGCAGCACGCACACCATGTCGTGGACCAGCGCCTTCTCGATCACGGCGCTCGGCACAAAGACGACGCCCGACGACGAGGAAGAAGCCGACGCCATTTTGGATGTGGGCAATGGAGGTCTTGGACGCAAACCTCTCGTGCATCATTCTGAAAGTAGTCTATGCGAGAGGGTATATATTCTGTCAGAACACGACAACACAACGTATTTGAACATGCTTTTATACAGTTTCATGGCGTACAATAGGTTCATCGGCTCTGTGGCCGGCGTTTTTCCGCTCCTCGACAAAACTGGAAAGCGACGACGACCATGGAGCGCGTGCTGTTGCGCCCGGCGCCGCGCTCCTTGTCTCTCAGCCGGCGTCGCTCCGCACGCTTCCAGTCGTGTTCTACCTCCTCCTCTTGCGATCCGTCGGCGGAGCGCGCTGGCTCGCAATGGGACGCGCGCGTCTCCCCGGAAATGGGTCGCCGGCTGCTGACCGACGGCTACTGCGTCGTCCCCGACGCCTTCCCGCCTCGCTACCTGCGCCGACTGCGCGACGAGATGCACGGCCTGCGCGCGAGCGGCCTGCTCTACCCCAACTCGACGCACATCTTGACCTCTGGTGCCCAACAGCAGCAGCAGGCGCTGCTGTTGGAGAAGCACCACATTCTCGAGACGGAGCTGGCCGTCTCGAGCGACCCGGCCGAGGTCAAGACGCCGTTCCTGCGCGACTTTTACGACCGCGAGGTTGTGTTCAGGCCGCTGCAGCGCACGCTGCCGCCGTGGCTCGCGCTCGTGGGCCACATGTGCAAGCTGCAATACAACCAGGGCCACGGCGCGTGCTTCCCCATGCACTTCGACTCGTACGGGCACGATGGCAAGTGCGTCACGGCCGTGCTGTACCTGAACGAGCAGTGGCGAGAGGGCGACGGCGGCGAGATCGTGCTGTACCCGTTCCCGAAGGAGCGCGTGGCGCTCCAGCCGCGCTTCGGCGAGCTCGTGCTCTTCTCCTCGCAGCAGATGCTGCACCGCGTGCTGCCGAGTGCGGCGCCGCGGTTCGCGCTCACCACGTGGGTCTACTGCGACGTCCAGGCGGCGTCATCGTTCCCAGTAAACGCTCAAGCCAGAGCGGCGTTCTACAACTCGGGCGGTGCGGTTGAAGGCTCAGAGTTCACCAAGATGATGGCCAAGGTGCTGCGCTCGTCGTTCCGCCGACACCTCGCGCGGTTGGTGTACGACGACGAGTGGGAGCGCTCGCTGCAGGAGTCGCACCACCACACGCACCAGTTCGAAGAGTACATGGCGACGCAGGAGCGCGAGCTGCAAGTGATCCGGGAGGCCACGGGGCGCATGCTCAGCAACTTTCGCGTCAGCCTCGTCAAGAAGACGGGAGATGCCAGGGCAGGCGAGCAACTGCCCGCGACTGTCAACGAGCTGGTTGAGCAGATGCGAAGCGATGAAGAGTACCGCAAACTCGTCTCGAGCTTCCAACTGGCGTGGTTTTAAAACAGAAGCTGATGCGACACAAGTCGGTGCTGTACTCCGTGGCCGAAGCGCACGCATTGCATTGTAACAACATGGACGAAGGAAGCAAAGCAACTGACCAACGCCTACTCTGCCTTCCCTACCCAGACCTCGTCAGCTTGCAGACTACGTCGACGACACCTCGGGGTTCGCTTTGACCGTCTCGTAGTCAAACGCCTGCTTGGTCGCCTTGGTGCAGCCACGGGGAGTGGCGCTACTGAGCCCAGCCGCCGCGGCTTCGAACTGCTCGTCCACCCAGCGCAGCCAGTCCGGCGCGGCGGCTGCGATGACGCCCGAGTGGTCCTGCTTCGGGTACAGACTCAAGTGCACCTCGCTTCCGGTGGCGCACGCGTCCTCCCACGTCTCCTCGACCACCTCCGCGAGCACCGCCGTGTCGTTCACGCCCTGAACGACCAGCACGGGGCCGTGCGCCACAGCCGATCCATTGCCAGGCGCCATTCGGCTCTGGTACTCTTCCAGAATGGCCACGTCCGCAGCCGTCGGTCCAGTTCCGTTCACCGTCATGGTCGTGAGCTGGTCAGGCTCAAGGTCCGCGACCAGGCCGGCGACAGTCTGCAAGCACAGCTGCGCCTCGTCGATTAAGCCCACGCGAGCGCGCGCCACATCGCCGAGGATCGTGCCGTTGAACTCCGGGTACACGCGCTGCACGGCGCTGGTCGTGAGTGGGAAGTAGCCGGGGATGGCGAACCGGCGGAAGTCGGGGCGCACGAGGTTTTGCGCTGCCCCACGCTTGACGAACTCCCAGACGCGCGTGGCCGGACTCAGCGCCACGGCGCCGAGGTAATTGGCCGCTTCGACGCTGTTGTGCTCCTCTGCGAGTCCGAGGATGTCCTCGGCCAGTCGCCACACGGTGGCGCCGCCCTGCGAGTGGCCCACGGCCATCCAGTTCGAGGACAGGACCGACCCGAAGGCTTGGCGAGCCGCCGTGACCGAGTGGAACACATCCTTGGCCTGCGCGGGGAACGAGCAGTACTTGTGCGCGGTGGCGTTGGTGCCGAGCCCGGCGTAGTCGGTGGCGACCACGGCGTACCCGCGCGAGGTGAGGAACTCCCAGCTGCCGTAGTCGTAGAGACTGGGGCCGTTGGAAGGCGCGCAGCCACGGGAGGTGCCGATGGTGCCGTGCGCGTACGCGACCAATGGGAACGCGCCAATCTCAGGCAGTGAGAATGGGAGCGCGATGAAGCCCGAGACGGGGAGGTAGGTGCCGTCCAAGTCCTCCGAGACGTACTGGAACCGGTAGGCGGAGATGCCCGAGAGGGTCGAGAGATTAGATGGGTCGATAGCCTTGAGCTTGAGCAGGTCGCCTGGCGTCGCAGCGGTGAAGTTATCGGCGACGGCGTAGAAGTCCCAGTCAAAGTCCGGGCCGATGTTCGTTTGGACGTCGACCTTGGTGGCGCGCGCGAGGTTCGCGTAGCATTGGTCCCCGCACTGGTACGAAGCGGCCGTCTCGGCGGAGACGTTCAGGTCGGCGGCTCGCTGCGCCACCGACGTCTGCGCCATCGCAGCAAGGAGGAACGCAGAGGAGACTCGCATCGGAGTCGAGAGGTGGAGGTTGGTTGCTTGAGCACGAGCTGGTGAAAGCCAAAGTGAGCTCGCAATGACACGAAGGTACAGTAGCAAGCGCTGCGTGGTCGGCTCTTGCCAGCATACCGCGCACAGACTGGAACCTGTGGTCTAGCGATGTCGCAAGCACTCGTATCGTCCTGGCGCGAAGCTTGGGATATATATACCGGAGAGCAGAGGATGGCCGACAGATCGTCTGGCACTGACGAGAGGGTGCTCACGCTCTCATGGTCGCATTTCAGTGCTTACAGAGCGTGGATAATGCGGGGGTGAACTCGATTGAGCAGAAGCAACTACTGTAATCCCAGCGGATGGATGCACCTGATTACTCAAATGCACTGTAATAGCGTCCCGCAATCGCGAAGGTGGGTCGATGATGGGACGCGTTGGAGGACGAAAGTTGACGTGCTGGCGGGATTTGAACGCACGTCCTTACCTGTGCAACACATGAATATGTCTCCGTGTAGCTTGAGATGCACCCAGTATCCAGTACTGTATGTACTCGGTACAAGCGGATACAGGCGGTGCAAGTTGCATCGCCTCCTCCAGCAGGACGGACCATTCGCGTGCTGTACATTGACGGCGCTGCATTCGTCGTGACAAACATTACCTCTGACAGTAAAAGGCTTTGAGCCCACACTCCAGAGTATGCAACAACCCCTGAAGATCCGCACGGAATTCCTTGCCTCGTGTAATTGATCGACATTTTGTCTTTGCATTGAGCACGTCATACCTCGCGTTGTGGCTCCTATTTGCATGGCTTGGATCCGCCTGCGTGACGGCGACAGCATCATGGCCGACGCCATGCATAGATAATCCTTGACACGGTCGCTGGATTGTCGGCTTGTCGGGACGTGATCGCGTCTCCAACGTATACATGCATGATGCAACCTGCCGTCAAGCAACTGCAAGGTCAGACGTGATGGCTGACTGGAATCACTGGGTGCACCCGCGCGAGATGAGTTTCCAGCTCTTGGGTTGATGGCCCTGCACGTAGAGCGTGTCGGTCAGGTTGCAGACGACGCACGAGTGGTTGGGCAGCGCCACGAGCCACGCGCCCAGCGGAGGCGACGCGACACCCTCAACGTGCTTCACCCAGCCATGCTCCTCCGAGAGCTTGACGATGGGGAAGCACGGTACTTCGGTTCCGTCGTCGGTCAGAGCACCGCGGTCCAGCTCCGTCGGCTCGCTCACGACACAGTCAAAGTCCTTCTCATAGAACGCGAGACCGTAAGTGTTGGCTCCAGCCTCTCCGCCCGAGCGAACACTGTCGAGTTCAACCAGCGAGCAAGTTGCCTCGGGTCAGCATCAGCGAGAGAGAGTAATGCAGAGCGGTCGCACTATGCACATACGCGTCGGAGATGAACACCTTGGAGCCGGCGCCGACGATGAAGTAGTACTTGCTAGAGCTCACGACCGTGACGAGTACGCTCAGCGCCACGTCCTTGACCGAGAGCAGGCCCATGCGCACGGGCGTGCGGTCCAGGAACACGTAGTTGCCCGGCCGGATCTTGCCACGACGAGGCATTGCGTCAGCACCACTAGCAGTGATTCAGTTCGAGTTTTCGGGTGATTTCCCACCTCGGTGATTCCCTCGAAGCTCTGGCGCGCGGGCTCCGTCAGCGTGCTACCCACCGACACGATGGGCACCGGCACGTCGTTCTGCACACGGCAGCAGCCAAGCGTTAGTGGCGATGATAGTGTCGATGGCAGCGGCATTGTATAAAGTGACACACCTGCTCGAGCGCCTGCTTGATGCGCACCATGATGCCGCGCTCCGTCTCGGCCACTTGACTGCACTCGTCCGCCGACTTGCACCCGTACGCGTGCCCTTCACACCACACTCTTGTCAATCATGGGGACACGCGCCACGTATTATGGATCGAGACGCACCAGCGTGGGACAGCAGGCCGGCAAAGTCGAGCACGCGCGAGCCCTGCACGCGCTTGGCGAGCTCCAGGATGCGCGGGTCGCCCTCCTCGAGCTCGACGCGGTGGTAGCCCATGTCAATGTGCAGCAGCATCCTGACCTAGTGGTCGCACGACAGCGCGGCCTTCTCGAGCGCATCGACGCCCACGGACGAGTCGACCGTCACGAGCAGCTCGACGCCGAACTGCTGCGAGGCCAGCACGAGCTTGCTCAGCTTGCTGGTCTGCACGACCGGGAACGCGAGCAGCACGCTCTTGAGCCCAGCGAGATCGGCGTGCAGGAACTTGAGTGCCTCGGACGGCTTGGAGATCGTGAGGCCCGCCGCGCCCACGTCCAGCTGCACGCGCGCCACCTCGCGCGTTTTGTGCGCCTTGGCGTGCGGCCGCAGCTGCACGTTGGCACGCAGACGCGACTCGTCGACCGCCACGCTCGGCGACGTCATCCACGCGCGCATCGCTGCTGGCTGGTGGTCGAGCGAGGGAGAGGAAGCGATCGAGATGATCGACTGGCCGATCGATGGGATATCATGATCGCAACGCGGCTTTTGCGCATACATTCATACAAAGTCATACACTATGCAGCTTAACTTGAAGTGGTATATTAGTACCAGACAGTAATACACCACGATTTTCTACGAGGAGCTAAAGGAAGTAGCAAATACAGAGCGAATACGTATGATTCATTGTATTTGTAGAAGCTAAGGAAGGCCTTGTTCGCGCACAATCCGTATTATCAAAATGCCGTACTGATCGGCAAAGGACTCTTCTGGCAAAACATAATACGAGTTGCCTTTCCCACAGTACTGTATTATCAAGCATAATACGTATTATGGATGGCGTGTGTTCGTTGGCTCTGCGTATTATCTTGGGCCATAATACGTATTATGGCGTCAACGAACACGACCTAATATTGGTAGAAGAAGGAAAACCCGCTCGTAGCTACTATCCCCTCCGGTTCGACTGGCTTCAACTGGGGGCAACACGATCGCAGCAATGCGCAGCTCGTGCTCTACGACGCTTCGTCCTGGAGCAGCTTTGATGGGGAGCGCGGTACAGTCTACTATAGTATGTGATCTGCTCAGCGACTCGGTGTCGTGCAATACATGTTGCTCAATATCGGGCTTGGGGTGAGACGGGAGCGCGCGAGTGCCCTCTTGGCCGCGGCGTCTTCTTGGCCGTAACGTTAGCTCCCTTCGCTTTCTCACTGATTCGGGCGTGAATGTCGTACACTTCAGCGAGTTGACGGCTTTGTGGTCAACCACACTTTGCAGGCGAAACACTGGAGAAAGACTTCAGTCATCGAAAGCTCACGTATCCACCTTTCTGACCGACCGACGCATGTGGCCAATGGCGGAACAGTTTGCTGCTTGCGACGATAACGTGCCGGGTCGTGCGTCATGCCTCCACGAAGAGCTGACGCCACAAAATAACCGAACGAGAGCGAGAGAGGTGCATCTAGAGTAGCAGGGACCGTTCGGCAAGTCGCTCAGTATGTTCGACAAGACATTCAGGCGTCGAAGAGCCCGACGAACGCACGACAGCCTCATATGCCTGCTCCACGCGAGCGCTGCCGCCGTCAAATGCATCCTCCAGCCGAACGTTCACTTCGCGCGCGGGATAAAACGAAGTCCCTTCAAGGCCGACCAGTGGACCCAGCTTCACGTCCAGGAGCTGTAAAGCGCCAATTGCCATCGGATGACGCACCTCAAGTAGGATTCATGCGTTGGCGGCGAGCACAGGCAGCAAAAAGATGCAAAGGCAAGCGTGGTGCTCATCATCGGACCAAGGTCTTTGCAAACTAGGTATTAAGAACCCGAAACGCACAAAAGACCTAGTTCTGTTTTGACATTTTCGAGCCAAAGCAATGGAAATGCCAATTTTTTCATGTCCTATCAAATGACTTGGAACAATGAGGTTTGAATCTTACCTAGTTCTGGCTTTTCCAGACTACCTATTCCGTCACGTTCTAGGTATCTAGGTACTGGATTCTATTTTGCAGAGGCCTGATCGGACCCCTTGGACCAGTGCACTTGAAGAAAGGCGGATGCGTCGCGTTTGTTACTTTTATCGTTACTTCAGACTGACGAAGTGGTATGAGGAGGGCTCGATACAAATGCCAAGTATTTCTGCGTCAGCGCGAGAGGTGGATGGATAAGTTGACGAAAAGCGTCCTTCTCAACCCAGCATAGTGAAACCGAGTGGTAACAAAGTGTCGTTGGCGCATCTGCTTGGTGCGGCGGCGCGGGTGGGCGGGCCAGGCACGACCGTCAACTGTACCGTAAACGCGCCTGCACATACTGAAGTGCAGTGATTTTGATTGCATACACCGACGAGATGCGAGCACCTTCCCCTGGGCCAAGTGTCCGTTCGGACCGGCGGGCGCACGCAGTGGCACTGCCCAGCACTACACTAGAGATAAGTATCGTGACGGTGACTCACAGTCGTGAAGCAGGTTGCAGTTTCTCGTGCGATTTGAGTTGGCGCAGACGGCGACCTAGAGTCGAACCCTCTTCGCTCACGCGCAGTGTCAGGTTGGACGCGGTCGGAGAGCGGAGACGCCGGCGGATGGGGCCAGGGTGACAACGAGTGCCTTGCGTGGAGAGGTGAGAGGGCCGACGCCTTCTTTTAGAAGCACTGCCGGCCGGAGGCCATCGTCTGTTCGGGCATGATGTGGTACACACACTTTGAGTATACACTATACACAGAAACTATACACCGTGTACGTGGTTCGCGCAAAGCCAGACCGGACGGGGTCGTCGGATTGGCTGAATATCCCTCACAAACACCTACCCGCCGAGTCAGACCAGCCGTTCGCAGAAGTAACGCGAATAGCACGCGGGGTGGGGGTGCAAATGGAAATCGAGGATCCACACCACTTGAATAGAGTATGCCTCTGGAGGAGGCGGGGCGGTTGTTGTTCGCCGCAAAGTATACAACCCACAGCGTGTTATGTGTATACAGATGAGCAGGTAGGTAACATTGCTCCTCTTATATTTTGTATGATTTGCCCCCTCCCCCCTTTCTTCCTTCCCTCCCTCCTCCCCCCTCCCTCCCTCCCCAGCACACTGCAGTGACGCTCTCCCCCCTGTC
>JAADXW010000125.1:0-37385 GCA_023337975.1 Phytopythium ostracodes
CAGTTTGCGCGTCGACCACTGTTTCCCATTTCCATCGGCCTAAAGCCCTAAAACTCCAGTGAGTTATCTGAATTGAACTGTGTCTCGCGCTGGGACGCGGGCAGTCGAGATTGATAGGGCTTTGGACGGGCACGGATCTGCTGACGAGCACAGTATTGGAGTTGCGCTTGGGCGCGCTGCGTCCGGACATGATCACCCCATGAGCTGGTACTTCGAGAGCACCATGTTGTAGTGTTCGCTGTCACGCGCTCGAAGCGGCATGAGACCTACGTGGAAGTTAGTCAATGAGACACAAAAGCGCACAACCGTGTCGTATCTGTTCTCATTCCACTTGAACGTTGCATACGCCGCCTTCCACAGCATGCAAAGCCGACCGAAGAAGTTCTCCACCAGAACGCGGTCGGAGGAGATCGCCTTGTTTTTGGCGAGATCGTCCCGGTCCAGCGTTCCACCGCGCGGTTGCTTCTTTGGCTGGACCGTCCGCAACACGCGCCCTGCCCCTTGATACCCTTTGTCGACAAGGGTAGCCCACATTTGGGGGAACTGCGTCGGCTCTCCACCCAGCTCTGGGACGGACGGGTCTTCCTTGTGCAGCAGCTGGCGGCGGACGTGGAGGCGGTCGAGCATGATGGTCAAATCCAAACTGGAGCCAGATGGGCGGACAGACACGTCAACTGCAACCTCAGGTAACGCGACGGAGCACTCAACCTTGAATCCGTAGAGCTTGTGCTTCGCTGAAAAGTAGACCTTCTGCTCGATGAAGCGCCCACTAGGACGATACGCCGGCTGGAACTTGATATCCGTCGCGTAGAGTGCATGGGGATAGTCGGTAAACGTATTACCACTCTCCATCTGGCATGACATCTTCACAGACTTGACCATCTTGGCGAAGATAACCGGCTCGACTGTCTGGATGACGCGGTGTACCAGCTTCTCGAGCGTAGAGATGCCCATGCTGAAGTCGATAGGGTGCTTTTGCCATGTGTCGAAGTGCTTTAGCACAGCCAGTGTGACAAAAAACGCGTCCTTCGCGGCGACAGACGGCTTTCTCCCGCGGCCTTGCGGCCATGAAATGGTTACATCGTTCTCGACCAGCGCCCAAAGTGCATCCAGCTCGGCGACGGAGAAGTTCGTCATGCCCTTGAGCGTGCCGTCCCCATCGAGATTGACGTACTCGGCGAGGATAGGGGCATCGGTATCAGCTGCTTCTTCCTCCATGTGACACGCAACGTCACCGAAGTGGTAATTGCTGGTGATGAGATTAGCGGTCTCGTCATCGTGCTGACGACGGAGGCGTTCGAAGGCTTGGGTGACGGTGATTGACATATTGGTATTTTGGTGAGTGGCTGAATTAAAACTTGCAGCAAGGATGTTGTTGTTGTTGCGTTCTGCAAGAGCCTTCAAACAACTGACTGACAATTCGCGAAATTCGTGTCAATTATAGATAAGTCGATCGCTTTTCACATTTAAATGAAATTTATCAAATACACTCAACCTTATTGAGCTTTTGTTAGAAATGTCCACACATCTTAGTCACCTATAATATGACGAAGCTTTCTTACAAAATACCGCATCTTGGAATAGTGATGCTACTTTTCGAGTATAACTCAGATGTTTGCGCCAGATTGGAACGTCTCGTAAATAATTGCGATATCTACCGTACACTTATGTAATTTGCAAAACGTTCTATTTTTTTCACTGCCTACTAAGAACCATATTCTGTCAAATACCTCCAGACAGCAGTTGCGTGCATTCCCTGCTTCCCCTATTCGTTTCCTGATCATCGGGACAGGATAAGAAAAACTCCAAGCGTAAGTACCCTAAATTGTCCAACCGATCTCAAGAAACAGCCACCTCGTCTATTTCCCCAAGTGGGCCGGTCAGTCGGTCTCACTTCCACTTCCGCCGCAGCCGCCGCGACAATTCCGCTGCTAGATCGAACCGTCGGGATCGACCAAGGCGACCAAGCCACGCGTAGAGCTACTCTGCCGGTCACCAGTAGTCACCAGTGCCTTCTCCACCCGCCTAGGCCTCGGCCGTCATCCTCAGTTCGACATCTCCGAGCTCTCATCAACTCACCATGACGACGGAGCCGGACGCGCTGGAGCTGAAGCGGCAGACGTTCGAGGGCGAGGACGACGAGCGCGAGCCGTCGTCTTCCTCCTCGTCGCTGTCTTCTCTCTCCAGGAGCGTCGAGCCGGTCGTGACGCGCGGGCTGCAGCCGCCAAGAGCCGCGGGTGACGGCGCGGAGCCGCCGCCGCCGCCGCCGCCGCCGTCCGTCAAGTGCCGCGAGAGCGTCAGCGCCGTCTTCAGCTTCGACGCGGGCTCCTGTTCGCGCCGCGTGTCTGCCGCATCCACGGACACGGCGCGCTCGTCGCCGTTGGAGAGCGGCGACAAGCTGCCGGCGTCGTACTCGGTGCCGTCGACGACCGCGGTCGCGCACACGCCGCGCGGCCGGCCCGCTGTCGACGTCATCGCCACGTACATGAACACGACGGACCGCCGCACCGTCAAGTCGGAGCTCATGCGCGCACACGCCCACTTCGCCTCGTCCAGCGGTGCGCTCTCCATGGATATTTCACTGCGTTCTGGTATGCTGGCGGGACTAACAGGTGATTACTTGTCTGCTCGCTCTCTGGGGATTTGCCGTGCAGGGGCGCCGCAGTCGCGCGTCCGGGCGATGAGCAAGGAGGCCAGCGCCGAGTGGGGCTGGTTCGCGGACATTGACTCGAGCAGCGAGAGCTGGGGCGGCGACGGCTCGATCCACTCGCTGCGGCGCCGCCTAAGCGCCGACCTGGGGCTCATCGACGTCGCGGACGCCGTCCACGTGCTCGGCGACGAGCAGACCAACACGCGGCACACGGCGGCGCACAAGACGTTCGCGATCGTCACGGACGACGGCAATAGCAAGGTCGTGTCGGGCATGATCTCCATCCCCAAGTTCCGCATCGTGCAGTCGCGCTCGGGCTCGGACCGCCACGCGCAGTACCTCATCACGTTCCAGCTGGGCAAGGAGCTGTACGCGGACTGGCGGCGTTACTCGGAGTTCGGCGAGTTGGCCAAGAAGCTGCCGGCCGAGGGCTACCCGCGGACACACGAGGCCTGGCAGGGCATCGACACGCGCTGGTTCAACCGGCTCGA
This sequence comes from Phytopythium ostracodes, assembly GCA_023337975.1. Lineage (NCBI taxonomy): Eukaryota > Oomycota > Peronosporomycetes > Pythiales > Pythiaceae > Phytopythium > Phytopythium ostracodes. The sequence continues at coordinate 3,142 of JAADXW010000125.1, forward strand.
GCCGTCCTACCTGCATCAGAAGTGCATCACGCTCGAGAACTTCATGCGCGAGCTCATGTACGAGTCGAACGAGCCGGCGCAGCTCATCGAGTTCCTGGGCGGCTACCTGGGCAAGGTGAACGCGCGGCCGACCGACTCGGTGGCTTTCCGCCCCGCCGCACAGCTGCCGAAGGAGCTGCGGCCGCCGCAGCCCAAGCACGAGCGCGAGTTGTTCGAGAAGATGTGGGAGGAGAACTTCAAGCGCTCGCGCGTGGACTACACCGGCACGGGGTCGAAGCCAAATGCGTGAGGCGGGAAGGCAGGAGCAGAGACAAGTTTTAGTAAGTATTATGCAGGGACGGGGCGCGAGACGAGCGAGCTGAGTCGAGCGTCCACCGACTCTATCACTATCACCTCTAGGGTATCGGAGTGGCGCACGCGACGCCGAGCGCCGAAAGCGAATGCAACTTTTAGTTATGTGAGGATGTGTCGAGTGTGCGGCCGAGCGTTGAGCGCCTTTCAGGCCGGGAGACGCGCATTGGACTGCTAGTGACTCTCGTGGTGGTGCTGAGTAAGCGTATGAGACCATGGCGAGCCAGTCGTCGCCGTTTACGTTGCAGCATCAAACCAGCGGGAACCATGGCGAGCGAGCGAGCGGCGCCGGAGGATCAGGGAGCGCACACTCGGTCCATTGGAGGTTGAGGAGCTACTCAGACACCCGTGGCTTGGACGAGTCCACAGGTCGCGAGCGCGCAGCGTCAACCAGTGCAACTTGGATGCGAACTTAGCGGAGCAGGAGTGACGTCGGCGTCTCACGAATCGCAAGGCAACCTGCTCTTCAACATCGCGTTGACGCGCACTCTGCTCCGCTGTTAAGTGCGGAATGGTAGCTGCGACACGTACGTAGACGTACTTTAGCGGTAAGGCCAGAACACTGGCAAACGCCATCGTATCAGACCAGTGTACTGGTTTAAGACTGTTCTGCGCATGTGTTTGGACGCTCCCTAACCGCGCGCCGGGTTCTGTCTTTTCTCTCTTGGTTTCAGTATGCTAAACGCTCCCCGTCTAGAGTTCCATGTACTGAAATTGTCGTTCGCTCGCGCTCGACTGCTCCATCGCCATATCGGTCGGTCAATCGAAACGCTGGCGCAATCTAACTCACTTCAGTACCCCCGCCTCAACTATCCGGACTGATAGATACGTCAGTCGACGACGGGCTCCGCTCCTAGGCCGCGGCAGTCGCGATTCTACGCCAAAGCTCTCAGTTCTCGAGCCGAAGTCGCCGGCGGAGAAGGAGACCGAGCGCTGTCCGACACGCTGCGTACCCGCCCAGAGCCCTCGACCGGTCGCTATTATAGTGGGGATATAGACAGCAGACGTGCACGTGAGGCGCCCGAGCGGTCGATGGACATGAACAACATCAAGAGCATGGCGAACCGCGCGGGCAACACGCTGGCGTTCGCGGGCGAGGCGGTGGCCAGCAAGGTTAAGAGCACGCAGGCGTTCCACTCGGCAGCGGTGGTGGCCAGCGCTGGCAAGGAAAAGGTGACCAGCACGCCGGCCTTCCAGGTCATGTCGAGCGCCGCCACGGCCGGCAAGACCAAAGCCGCCAGCGCCGCGTCGGTGGCCGTGTCGGCCGCTTCTGCGGGCAAGGAGAAGGCTGCGAGCGCCGCCGGGCGCGCGGCGTCGGCGGCGAGTGCGGGGCGACTCAAGGCCGTGAGCGCGCTGGCAATCGCTAAGACGCGGCTGGCGCGGCGAGGGAGCACGCCGGGCAGCCCGCCGGCCTCGGAGCTGCCGTCCGCCGAGAAGTCGTTCTACAAGTACGAAATGTCGGAGGAGGAGAAGAAGAAGAAGCGCGCGCAGGCGCGGCGGCGCGCCGAGAAGAATGCCGCGGGCGTCGCGTCGTCGTCCTCGCGGGGCAAGAGCAGCGGGCGGGGCGTCGACCCCTCTTCCTCCTCCTCCTCGAGTCGGTCCGGCGGCGACGCTGCCCCCAGCAGCAAGACCATCAGCACCAGCGGCAGCAGCAGCAAGACCATTAGCATCAGTAGCAAGAGCAAGAGCGCCGCCAGCGGCAACAGCAGACAGCCCAAGAGCAACCACCGCCAGCCGTCCAGCCGCTCCGCCAAGTCCAAGCCCGCCGCCCCGGCCAACAACACGCTCGGGGAGGTCGCTCTGTAACTGAGAGCTTGTCGCTCGCTCGCTATCTGTTCGTGTCGTGCTTCCCGTCGCCGAATTAATAACATCGAAGGGCTGTAAACGTGTTCGCAACCACCGATGCCCCCGTTCCACGCCGCCAATTAATGGGAAAGCAGACTGCATTGGCTGTAGCTTTCTCAGCGTAATGCAACACGCATCTAACTCTCTCGTCTTGTGTTTACCTGCCTCCTGATCCACGGACACTGCACCCAAAGACCGAGCTCGTCTACTTGGCCGGCGGGCTGGCGGCGCCCTCGCTGCCCATGCGCCTCCGCTTGTAGAACAGGATGTAGGCCGCGTTGGACTTGACCTGCGTCGGCATCACGGGCGACACGTGGCTGTCGTCGAACGAGTACCATCCGGGGAACTTCTCGCCGTTGCCGTCCTGCCAGCTGCGCGCGAACGCCGTGTAGTGGCCGAACGCCATGCTGCCGTAGTGGTTGCTCACGGCGTACAGGTCGTACACAAGCTCCCCGTCGCCAGCTTCCTGGAGGCAGTATGGTGCCATGTCGAGATCGGTCAGCGGGAAGTCGACGTACGCGTCCAGCTTGTCCCGCAGGATCTCGTTGCGGTACTCGAATCGCTTGAGCGACAGGATCATCACGTCGGGCAGCTTCCAGATCTCCATCGTTTTCCTGGCCTGGCGATGCTCCTTGCACTTACTGCAGTACCACAAATTCGCCTGGTCCAGCGTCTCCGGCTTGGTGAAGTCGCGGAAACAGTCGTCCAGCGTGATGCTGCCCTGACCGGGACGGCCCTGCTTCTGCGCGACACTCTCGTCGCTGACGATGCGCTCGTAGTCCGGCCGAGGAGAGCCCGAGGACGACCGCAGGGCGGGTGACCACAGCAGCGACACGAACACGAGACCGTCGGTGAGCTCCTCCGAGTTCATGCGCGCATAGTCGATGAACAGCGAGTCCTTGTCCAGGGGAATGGGCTCGTTCCGCAGGAACGCGCCGTCGCGATCCGCAAGGAACAGGCAGGGCGCCAGCGCGTCGCTAGGGATCGCCAAGTCCGACGTCTGCATTTCACAAGTTAGCAATGCGACTCCACAAATCTCTCAGCTGAGATGGGCGCACACACACCTGCGCGACTTGCGTCGACAGCATCGTGCTCCACTTCTCAACCAGCCTGTTCAGCAGCACAAGGACGGCAAACATGAGTCGCTGTCAGCCCAATGTTCTCCACCCCGTGATCGCTATGCAGACACGTGAACGAGCGGAACCGTACGCTTGACAGGTGGTCTTGGCGTCGAACGTGAAGAGAAGCGGGTCCCCGACCAAGTTGCCATCGATCCGATGATAGAGGAAGCCGTAGTGGACAGGAGCGCTCGGGCCCTCGCTTGGCGACTGCGACGGCTCCTCCACCTCGTAGACCAGAATGCGGTCTTCGTCGCGCAGCCGCACCAGCCGCTCCGAGTCGCTGTGGAGAATCGTGCAAACAAGTAGCAACAGTAAGTCCCAATGCACCAGGTATCAGTCAGCCGCAACCTGTCTATCGACGTACCCGATCACGCGATACGTCATGGACTGGTAGATGTCAGCAGCCACCATGCGGCTCGGAGCAACGCCACAGAGTTTGCTTAGCGCCTCCTTCAGGTTCAGCATGCCCCCTTTCTTCAAGACGTCGACGGCGTATCGCGTCATGATGCCCTTGGTCGGCACGAAGATCACGTCCATCTTCCTTGTCTGCTGGATCGGCAGCTCGAGCTGGATGCAGTTGAACGGGTCAAAGGTGATCGACACCTTGCCGCATATCGGACACACGACCGTCGACTTGAACTGGCCTTGGACGTGGTCCACGAAGATGCTGTCATTGCGCAGCAAGTGACGCTCCCACGCCTCCTTGGCGATGATAGCGTCGTCGGTGGAGCCGTCCGACTCCTTCACCTCCGTGTACGGCTTGTGCTTGACGCGGTTCAGATCCTCGTGCAGACCGTCCAGAATGTACGCTAGCAGCTCCTGCGAGTCGTGCTGCTGGAAGCCCGAGAACTGCGGCGCGAACCGCCCGATAGCACGCTTGAAGCTGGCCGGGTTCATGCTGGGGGTTGTTCCGAACCACAGCTCCTTCAGCAGGCCGTCGTATTCCATGGCGAGATTTCCCCCCGTGCCGAGCGGGTTGTCCTTGTTGACGTCCTTCAAGTACTCATTGCTCAGGAAGAACCGCGTGATGGCATCCGTGTGACTCAAGCACTGCAGCGCCGAGTTCATGAAGCACGTATTGCCCAGGTTGCGCAGCCCCATCTTCCCTCGTCGCTCGCCGTCGAGTTCCTCGAGGATTGTCGCCTCCTTCTCGTCGTCGGGGAGCGCCGATCGGCACGCCACCTTGTGGTACTTCCAGTGGGAGGTCTGGCACGCCGCCCCGCAGTACCAGACCATCTGGCAGCCACCGCACCGCTTCAAAGCCGTCGTGGCCTTCCGGCACGCGCCGCACAGCTTCGGAACAGAGATCGAGGCGGGGCTCGCGCGGCGCTGAGCGACCGCCTTCGTGGTCGCCTTGTTGGTTTCGACGCCGTTCGCTCGAGACTTGACGCCATTGGACGCCAGCGGCGCGCCGTCGTCTTCGTCCTGATTGCTTGCGTCGCTCTCGGATTGTTCCTGTTGTTCAAAGACGCCAACATTATGTATAGTCAGCGTATGTGCACCACACTCAACCAACGCAGCAGTATGCGTCGCGTACAGGGTACACTTGGACGCGATTGAACGTGTTTCCGAGCTTCGGGTCGCCCACTTGGACGACGAAGCGCGCGATGGTGGGGCCGCCGCCGTACCAGCAGACGAACGCGTCCCAGACCTCCTGCGGCACGAGCGTGTAGTGGTAGTTCTCCTTGAGCTGGGGGCGCATCGGCCCGCCCATGAGCTCGTCCAGCTTCGCCTCGTCCGAGACGTGGAGCAGCGGGAGGTTGTTGATGCGGCTCGGGGCCGGGTTCATCTGCTCGTTCACGCCCTCTGCGCGGCAGGAGCATCATCGTCAGCGACGTCAACAGCACATACTGACGGGTAACCAAGGTGCAGCGAGCGTACCGTCCAGATCGTCGTCGTAGTCGACGTACTGGCACCAGCGCTCCCACCACTTGGCCGGGATCACGAAGCGCTTGTCGCCCACTTGCAGGCCCTGTCGTGGTTGCAGCAGCCGCACCCCGTTAATTCTCACCAACACCACTGTGCAGACTGGTCTTGGTTCGAGCGTGTCACCTGCTTGTCCGCCTGCTGCATGAGCAGCTTCACCATCGCCTTCTGCTTGGTCTTGGCGAAAGGCTTGGCCGGCGCCGCCGACGCGAACCCGTTCGCTCTGCCAGCCGCCCCATTCATCACAGAAGACGGCGCTGGGCCCGCCCCGTTGGTCGAAGGAGCCGCCGCAGGCGTTGTCCCATTCGTGGCGGCGGCGTTAGCTGCTGCGGCCGCTTCCCGCTGCTTCTTTAGGGCCTTCTTGGCGCCGCCGGACAGCTTCTTTCCCTGTGAATTCGCCGCCACCGAGACACACAACACGACGAGACGTGAGATAATTGACCATACTACGCGTTAACGCGGCCACTGGGCCGGGATCGAGCATGCGGCGAGAACGTGAAGCGGCCGAGACCTTGGCCATGTTCGCCGCCGTAGTTGTCCCCACGCCACGAGTTGATCTTTGGCTCGAAGGTTACGCGGGTTACGTTGACCGTTGGACGAAGCGAGTCGCATCCTGTTACGTATCAGACGCAACTTGAACATGATGCGTGGCTCTTAACCGTTTTATAAAAAGTGAGGGTCATAACGGTGCGACCCCTGTTTTGTTGACCCGCTTCCGAGCTGCAAAACGAGGAGCGATCGGAAGCGGAAGCCGCGGCCGCGATCTGCGTCCTTCTCGCGTGTCTCCTTGCGTGTTTCCTGGCGCGCGGCGGTCCGGACGGAGGGCGCGATTGAGAAACGCGGCGTGCATTGAAGGCGGCGCGTCTGCTCCGAGCGCGAGGGCCTGCGTATCGACAGAGATAGAGTAGGATGATGATGGCGCCGACAGCGACGGGACGGGCGGTGAGCGAGCTCGTGCTGGCGAGCGCCGACGTGAGCGTCGTGAACCAGACGACGCTGTCGCTGTGGCACTTCCAGCAGCTGCTGCACCAGCTCGTGCCGGTGGAGCCGCTGGCGAGCGAGGCGGACGAGCCGGAGGAGACGAAGAGCGGCGAGGACAAGGAGAACCAGCAGGACGCCGGCCGCTCACGCGTCGTGGACGGCCGGCCGCCGGTCGGGATCGAGCTGGGCGAGGGCATGAACGTCGCTGCGATCCAATACGAGCCGATCGCCGCGTTCGATGGACACAACGGCGCGGGCAAGGGCCTGCCGGTTGCGCCGATCACGGTCGGGCAGGCTGTCATGACGCCGGAGACGCAGGTCTCGGTCGTGTACAAGCGCTACCGCTGCGTCATCTGCCTGGACACGTCGCCTTCCACGCTCTCGATCGACCCCGCCACCGGCCGAGTGTTCCTCGACCTGCTCCACGAGTCCGTTGAGGTATCCCCAACACTTTAAACTGCTGTGGTGTGTCGCCAGCGGTCGAGAACTGATCAATTCTACTGTGTGTGGCTAGCTGTTTATCTGGAGCCTGCTGCGCCCAATGGAGGTCGGCGGCGCCGCGTTTGTCCCCGAGCTTTTCGTGTCGGCGATTGCGCAAGGAGCGCAAGTGGAGAGCCTGAGCGTCGTGATCCAAGGGTGCATTGTGACCAGTGCGAACGCCGCCGCCTTCCTCGAGCTGGTGAAGGAGCGGCTGCGCCTGATCGAGGACGACTGGGCGTCCACCGCGAAGCTGCAAGTCGACTCCAGCGACCAGTATGACGCAGGCTTCACTCGGGCGAGTTTGGCGTGGATCCTACAGAACGGCGCGTTCGCAGTTAACTCGCTCCCGACGGAGGGAGCGCCGATCATCGCGGTGGTGACCGACGGCGTCGTGGACGCTCTTGACGCGTACTCGTACGACAATCTGCTCATGCAGCTGGTGCGCCACGACATCCAGTGTCATTTCTTGCGGATCGGCAGCGGCGTCGATGACCCCAGCGCATCGTTTGGATACGTCCCCGACACGCTGCTGCTGCGGTTCATCGCTGACTCGTGCGACGGGAGCGTGGTCGACTACATTGCTCTCCACGACAGTTGCTTCGGAGAGCGCAGAGAGAACTCGCTGACGAAAATGACGGCGTTTCAGGACAAGTTCTTCGTGCGCAAGTCCAGGGTCCACGCCGTCTCGGTGCCCGTGCTCAAGCTCGACGAGCTCGACTCCACCTCTTTCGACGGAAGGACGCTTCTTCCGCTGCGCCCGTACCGGATGTGGCGCGAAAAGGTCCACGAGTATCGGATCATCGCCAACATCGACCGCATCGTGGAGGCGCGAATCCGGGAAGGGTTTGTCATTAACAAGGTGCACATCAAGACGTCGTCGATGGCGATGACTTCGAGCGGCGCCGCCCCAGTCGAGGAAGGGACTGCTCAGATCACGAAGATCCTGATCGTGTTTTTGCTTCAGTGGAAGCAAAACGTTTGGCTGGAATACGTGGTATCATCTACCAGCACACCTAACGCCGTCGCAACTTCAAAGCCCGGCGCGAGTGGACCCGCCAACTCCCAAGGGACGAAGGACGGCGGGGATCTGTTGGCAAGAAAAACCAGCGGGATCTTGTCGAAGGAGCAAATGCGCACGAGCAAGTGGAGTGAGTGGTACGTGAAGATGAATGTCTTGGCGTACGCAGACTTCCTCCGGGCGTTTGAGGATACGAGGCAGCGAGCAGGAGCGCGCAAAGAGGCGGAGCGAGAGTCCAGGACTGCGACGCGTACAGGTGTCAGCCCGGTGGGGTCTCCGTCTTTCCTTCACGACTTCATCCACAATGTCCAAGACGTCGATCGAGTGTTGCTGCACTTGCTGACGGCGACCGCCACCGCGAATTTACCTGCCGAGACGGCAAACCAGTTCTCCTTTGGCACAGCGTCCCAGTCTGCTACGTCGAGAGCTGAGCAGAGCAAGGAGAGTACGCATCCCGTGTTCAACATCATCGGTGAGCTGTCGACGGTGCTGTGGCACCGTTGGTTTTACGTGGAACGGTTCGAGCTCCTCTGTGTTGTCAAGACTGGAGCCTGCATGGATCTGTTCTACCGGAGCGACGACCACGCCGAAGCAGCGAGACCGACCTCTCTTCACCCGCCACGAAGCATTCAACCGTCGCGGAACTTCCCGACGTCACACGCTGGAAATGTGTACGGTGGAACTTTCGGCATTGGCATGGACAAGCTGAAGGAGCCGCTGCTCGCTGTGATGCTGAAGTGGTCGTCTCAACGCCTATCACGCGACTTATTCTTGAGGTTCGTCCCGTCACAACTAAGCTCGGAGAGAACCCCGACCGGGAAGGGCAAGATCGCATCGTCTCCTTCGACCGTTGCGGGTGGACGGCGGCGCCAGCGGGGGACGATGGGCGTTCCGATTGGCGCTCAAGCGCTCGGAGGGGACGAGTCAGACGCCAAAAGCTCGCTGTGCTTTGTGCGCCTGGAGTTCAAGAACAAGACGCTGTGTGCATTCCACGTGGCGTTCTTTGCTGCGACGTCGTCGATGCGGCGCCTGGTGATTCAAGAACTCAAGAACGCTCTGTTCACCGGGATCAACGACATTGGGACGGCGCCGATTCCGACCAACTTGACGTTCTCGTCCAACGAGAGGAGCCTTGTGCTCTGTCACCGCATGATGAGTCGCTGGCTCGTCACGCATGAGACGCTTCTGCTCTATGATCACGACCACGAGTCGTCGGAGCGACCCGAGTTTGCTGTTCCGCCCGACGCATCGATCGCCAGCGCCTGCTGTGGCGGGAGTGAGTTGCAACTCCGGAGCGTGTTTGGAGCCTATATGTGGCACTCCAGTTGGAAATGGCACATCGCGAATCTGGATGCGATGCTGCGTGTGATGCGCCGACTTCACGAGACTCGCATCCGAAGTGGCTTTTGGGTGCTGGACTGGAAAATGGTGGACGACGAGGATGGTCAAAGCGCAGGGGTTGAGAGCGTCATCTTCGGTCGTGAGATACTCATGGAAGACGCCGCGGGTCAGATCAAGCCGTCGCTGGTGCAGTACGCGCTGCGGCGTCTGTCAAGCACGTGCTTGATGACGTCGTTCTGGATGGAGCCTCAGCAAGGCATCGTGCGAAGTCGCCTGTCGAACCAGCCCCCACGAAAAGACAAGTTCCACTGGAGCCTGAAGCAAGCAGTCGGACACGATACGCCGTTTGACGAGATGGAACCGAGCCACAACGGTCGATCGAGTAGCGGCCCGTTCCTTAACGGCGGCCTGGCGTCTGCTGCTGGCAACCAGCGCAGCAAGTCCGTCGAGGACGAGCAGAGCTCGATGAATGACGAAGACGTCAGCATCGACTGGGACGACTCTGCGTACCTGAGTGAGAACGACCTCCTGCTGGTGATTCGCGACTATGTATTCAAGAGTGACGAGCACGTTTTGTCGTGCCTGTACACCTTTGACTCCATCATGAACCTGCGCCAGAGCGCGGACTTAGGGGACCACGTGAGCAAGGGGGGCGAGGACATCATTGGATCGTCGTGGAGAGTGGACAGCGAGTGGGCCGCAGCGAACGATTTGCTGCTCCCGCCTTTCAGTACTGCGCGCTTGCTCGGCGCGTCCAAGAGGACACAAGAACACTTTCTCATGTACTTAGAGACGTCACAGCAAGCATCCAGTATCGTCGGGAAGCCCCCTGCGGATGATGGAAGAAGAAAAATGTCGCCAGCAAACGAGCACTTGTACTCGATGCTGGAGCGTACTCTTCGCGGATTGAGCGACTGCGAAGTGTTGTGGACGGATCTCGACGGAACGAGCATCTCGGACGACGGTTTTACACCCCAGCGCAACCAACCCTCCCATGCGGGATTGAACAACAGAGGAATGAGCGGCCAGCTACCGTTGTGGCTGAAAAACCGCCTCCGCTCATCGCTTGAGCAAGATCTCGGGGTCGGCGCTCTGAGCAAAGGCAAATGCTTTGCAAAAGAGGTCGACGAGAGCACGCTGGTTCTCGCGTTCTTGCCTTCGCTTGAGACCCTCCAAGTCAGGACCAAGAATGCGGAGTCCTCGCCCGGCGATAGTGGAACGAAGGCGAGCCAACCTAGCGGGACACGGCCACCACGCCAAGACTCGGGCGGTGAGGCGCTGAAGCAGCTTGCCGCTTTGACCGCGGAGCAAAGCCCCGAGACGCGTGAGGCGCGCATGTCTGTCTCCGCAGACGACATTGTGCTGTATCAAGAGCGGCGACTCAGCTTTCGCGCAGGATACAAATCGTGGCGGATGGGGCACTACCAAGGCTCGCGTGACGAGAAGCGCAGCATAAACCGAGCGTTTCCGAAGCCGCCGCTGACGTCTACCCGCGACGACTACGCGTTTTGCGAGGAGATCGGCCGGCAGTCGGCGTACGGGTGTGACTTCCACGTCTTAATCGAGAGAATGGGCGGTGCTGCCGAGTCGGGGTTCTTCCAAGTCGCTTTCTACGAGTGCTCGCTCTCGCGGCTGTACGTGGACTCGATCGCGCAGAACGAGAGCACGAAGCATCGCTTGAACCTCCCGCAGTTCATTGTGAAGCAGTTGTTCTTCTCGGACGCACGGGCGAAGCCGAGAGAGGGGCGACCCGTCACTCCTACTGCTCGAAGCTCTCGAAAGCGCCCCCACGGCCGCGTTGGAGGCAGCGGCTCGACGTCACCCACGCTTGGCCTCGATAGCTCGGCTACTCTAGCGGCAAGTCAGTTTCGCAAGAAGATCAAACGGGCGCACGAGCACAACTTCTCTCGCGGCGTGTACATTTCGCTTCGCGAAGGCGCACACGTCCAGCACAGCGATTTGATCCAAGCGCTGTCAAGCTGTATCGAAGTCCCGGTGGATGTTGACATCACGCTGCTGTATCGGATGATGGAAGTGGCCCAGCCGAATCGCCGGCCGCTCTTACCGTCGATCCCGAAGTTGACCGACGCGCTGAAAGAGGAGCTGACAAGGTCGTTTGAGAAGATCTTTTCGAGTTGCTTTGTTCCAATCGAAGGGACCAAGTACTACTACTTCACCGGCAACGAGAACGCACTCAATGAAGACGGCCTGGATGGCGACATGGACCTTCAGGATCTGGTGGAAGATGCCGATCGTGAACATTCGTCGGACGAAGCGGGTGGCGCGGGTGCAGCCGGAGAGGGTATCGGAGTCGATGAGAGTCAGGTTGATGGGATTGAAGAGCTATCGTCTGGCTCGGGCGCTTCTGTAAAGCGTAGCCGGATGAGTGAGCCTCTCCAGCAAGACGAAGAACTGGAAGATCCGGCGGATAACTCGCCGCGCAGCGTTCGACGGCGCGTGGCGATCAGCGGGCCTGTTTCCCCGCTTGACATGGCGGCGCTGGGATCCCACACTGTCGTGGAGGAAGACGCCGAGTTCAACAAGGAAGTGGCTGTCGCGACGTCCAGCTTCTCCGTGCCGTTCTTCTTTCGGTTCGAGTGTCGAGTTCTCAACTCTCCCCGCGACGTCAAGCTGCAGGACCAACTGATGAGCGGTGACGCTGTTCAGCGAAACCGAACGGTGTCGTACTCGGAATTCCGGCGCGAGACATTGGCCAAGATCCAGAACTCCACATCGACCGAGGCCCGCCAGGCCGCATTCGAGGAATACGTGGCGTCGCTTAAAGGCGAATACGAGGCTGGTAGCAGCAAGGGCATCGCAGACGTCGCGGAGAGCGTCGGCAGCTCGTCAGGTCGCCGCATTGCGCTTCGGCTCGTCACGATGACTCTGCCGAACGAACGGGCCTTCGACGGAGACCTTCCGATGCACAAGATTCAGTTTGATATGGAAGGCGGCGGGGCGTCCGCGAACTCGAGGTCGGCGACAATCAACGAGGTTTCGGCGCTGCATCACTTCCAGCGAGTGGTGCTGAAGCGTGCGCGACAGGATATCAAGGAGTGGTGCAGTGTCCAGATGCTGTCGATGCTCAAGTCGACAGACAGACTCACACCGGCCGTCGGAAGCCTGGTGCAGCGTCTCTTCCAAGAATTGCCCGACCACTCGATCACCAAAGCGACGTATCCGCTTGACTTCGTGCCTGGCAGTCAAGACACCCCGGTGAACGCGTTCGACCTGTTCAAGAGAGAGCTGAGAGCGAGCGAGGTACTTCACGTGCGCGAGTGCAACGGACTGTACTTCGTGGTGAAGAAGACCGAGTCAAAGGGGACTCCGTGCGGAGACAAAGGGCTCGTTCGGACTACCAGTGACGATGTTGGAGAGGCCGCTGCTGACTCTGGCGGGTACGAGATCCCCTACTGGGCGTTCTTTGTGCTCGAGAAGGACCAGGCGGTGCTCTATCTTCACCACGCAGACCGCTTATCGTCGTCGAAGGGTGACTTTGATCGCTTAGCGGTGCTGACTCAGCTCCAGCTCGGGATAATGGCCGTGTGCAAGCGCGTGAACCAGTTTCTGCTGCTCCTCCAGCTTCATGAAACCCGCACGTGCAATGGGCTGCTGCTGCCTGCCGGAGAGGCATTGTCATCGAGTCCGAGGTCTCCGAGGAGGAAAGACTCGTTCTCGAACTCGTTGGAGTATGACGATCGGCGCCAGTCGTTCTTCTGGCCAGGCCAGTTCGAGTGCGATCTTCAGTATTCTGCGTTCTTCCGCCTCCACGAGCGATTGGCCTCTAATATGGCGATGAACGTGCTGTGCACCTCGGCGCTGGAACAGTTCCAGGTGCACAATCGTCGGCACATGTTCGTGTACCGCGACCGCGACGGTCACGTGTTCTACATGAAGATCAGCGTCCAGAACCCGACGCCGAAGGAAGAGGCGAGCGGTAACAGTGGCGCGATGACGGTGTTCTCGTCGGGTGGAGCCGCGTCAACCAGTGCAGCAGCAACTAGCGGCGTGACGGGGATTCGACTTGAGGTGTTCGGCGTCTGTCAGGCAGGAGAAGAAGTGACGCACGAGCTCTGTCGACTGCTTGAGCGGAAGCTCGATGAAGCGACGCAGCTGATGCTGATGAAGCTGCTGGCGCGCAACGTGAAACTGCAGTTGAGTCCAAACGACTTGGCGTTCATCTGCCCACCGGCGGTGGACCCTGTGATAGCCGCCGACTATGCGCTGCCGTCCCGCGTTGCTGACTGCGAGTCGCTGCTGAACTATCTCAGCCAGACGCTGGCGTCGGCTCCGTACATTCGCCAAGTCACGAACACCGGGTTCTTACCTCGCCAGTCTCGCGATCACAGCGTCGACTCGACTCGGAACAAGCGAAGCACGAGCTCTGCGTCATCTGCACCGCCCGCGCAAGCCACTGCGAGGGATGAGAAGCGACTCGGACTGTCTTCCCTCGATTCAGACGCGACGAAACTGCACCCCGCTTGTTTCGGAACATACGACAAATGGCTAGCCGAATGCGGGGCGAAACCGCATGACGTGCAAGTCACCTCGCCTGTATACGCTTCGTCGGCATCTGTCGCTGCGAACAGTCGAGATGGTTCGCAACCCGCTGACCCCGTGATGCCGTCGCAAGTGACGCTCAACCAGGTTGCGTACGTCCTGAACCTGAATCCCGAGCTGCGGTTGTCGTCTGGCTTCGTGTCGCGCGTTGGCAAGGGGCTTGCGCTCCTGAAGATCGAGATCATCAAACATAACTCGCCTTCGCAACACGAAGAAACGCCCACCAAGCGTTTTGAGAACGTAGACGGCTTTCTGTCAGCCGGCGGCGAGAAGGAAGAATCCGGTAACAGTGCGCTGGTGGTGAGATGCCAACTGTGGTGTCGGGGCAACGTACACGCGGTACAGCTAGAGCAGATCGTTCAAGGCTTCTTGGAAGAGGCGATCTACGATTACCTAGTCGAACTGTCAGTCCGCGAGCTGGAAGCCCTAACAAGCAACATGTCATCGAGTCTTCCGATGGAGGAAGCGGACTTGGCGATGCCAGACGCTGTGATCGCGAAGATCAGAAAGGTGAGAGCTTTGCTGGACAGTGCGTCCTCTGTCTCATCGTCCGTGACAACGCTGGAGATTTCGACGCCGATTGCACCTTGGGATGTCGAAAACGTCGTCTCTCAGCTTCAGGGGTCCCTCTGCTGTCTTCCAGTCCACTGGAGGCCGGCGACGTACGCCAAGACCGACGAGGACAGCGATTATAAGCGTTACAGGCGTCCTCGTCTCGATGTTGGAACCGGTACGGCTGTCCCTCGTCCCTGCGAAGATGTGCAGATCTTCCGCTTGGTGCCGCGACTCTGTGACGATCCCATCGAGCGCCAAAGCGATGCTGAGCTTCCAGCCTACTTGTCCGTGACCAGCCACTCTTCCCATGTGAAGCGCGCCGAGTCTGTCCACTCCGAGATGTCGGACGCTGACTCAACACGATGGGGAGGATCGCTAGGGTTTTTCGACTCGCATGGATCGCTGCAGCTTGCCATGACGACAGCGATGACGCCGCTGCCATCGACGCAGCATCAGACACAACAAACGCCGATCAAATCATTCTCGGAGAGCGAGATTCTTCTGCATGGCACGTCGCTTCCGACAGCTGACGGATCAGCAGCGACTGAACAGGCTCCCGTTGTGATGGACGCGCAGATGAACCTGATGTCGAAGCGGTCGCTGTACTACGTGCTCGAGGTCTCTACACGCGGCGGTCTGCACTTCTGGGGCTACAACATGAACCCGACGCTCACGGACGCGATCATGACGTTCGTCGCGCGGGTGTTTACATGGACGCAGCTGCGCGAGAAGCTGCTCCGAACGATGCTGTTGGAGAAGGGAGGCTTGCCGATCCCTGCGCCGAGTGGAGCTCATGTCATTCAGCCAAGGGCGTTGATTGAGTCGCATGTGCAGGGCGGCGCGAGAGGGAAAAGCGCCGTAGCGTACCCGAAGGACTCAGCAGTCTCGTTCATCGAGTACTGGCAGCCGTTGATGGGCATTTTGAAGGAGAACCACGCTTTCCCGCGGATGCTCAGCGCCGCAACGCTCCGGCTGGTCGAAGGGAGCGCCATCGGAACGTACTTGCGCGAAGCAAACACGCAGCCATTGGAAGTGCAAGACACCCATCGCCCAAGGACCAAGAGCGGAGCTAGCGGTAGTGGAGGCATCATCTCCGATCTTGCGCGGGAGCTCTCAAGCCAGTCGTCACAGCGGAGCTTACCGGGTGATGCAATCACCGGCACTGGGCGTAACAGTGTTGTCTTACCGGGAAGATCAGGCTCCGGACTGAGTGTGGACAAGAATGCAGCGATGAGACTCGGCGGTGGTCCCCCGCAGTTTGCCGGGGGCAACGCAGCAGGACTATCGAGGATGCGCGGCTCAGGAGCGACGAATGCGCTGCTCGCCGCCCGTGCCAGAGCGCGCGGAGGCCTTCCGAATAGACTAGGTGGTCCAGGAGCCAGCGGGTCGTCTCGTCCTGCTGCGTCCGGTGCTGAGAACGTAGCTCCGTGGGATTTGCCGCTGACGACAGCGGCTCCAAAGACTTCAGAGGATCAAGGGGCGCGCCATGGTGCGAAATCGAGTGATGGAGCGGGTAATGGCGGCCACAGCAGAACGCCCAGCACGGACTTCGGCAGTCTGGCCGCCGGATCAAGACGAACTATCCGCCGGACAAGCATCCAGTCGGTTGATGAGATGGGCTCTCCCCCAACGTCGCCGACCAGAAGGTCCGGCTTAGCCAGCAGCGGCGCTGCGAAGCAAGCTGGACTGGCAAGGAAGAGTGACGAGCACGGTCGAAGCGGTTCGTTTAAGAAGCGCATGGAGTGCGCGTGGGGACCACGCTTCTTGTTTGTGAGGAGTGCAATGGACCGCGCTAGTAGAGCTGATGCGGACATCACCAGCGTCAGTGTCGTGTCGGTGGCGCCGACAGTTCTCGCTCCGAAGCAGTATCGGCGGAGACCCACGGACCGCAAGGCTGACGGTGTCGCTCACAGTGATACGGCCAAGCAGCGCTCGCCGCTGCCGTTTTTCGTCGACGCGTTCCAGTCGCGGTGGCATGAATACGAGGCCCAGTCGACCAGCTTCTCGGTTTGTTCCAATCTGTTCCGGACGCTGCTCACCATGCCCGCGAGCGACGAGATGGAGGAGCCTGTGACGCGCGACGTTGTCGAGCAGGTCATGCGTAGCGGCCACACCATTCTACACCAGCGGTTCCGCGTGGCGTTCGTCGAGCGATGGGAAGTGGTCACACTGGAGGAAGAATACGCCGGCGAGAGCATGCAGGAGTCCCTCATGAACGCGCTCCAGTCGTCGATGGACCTCGTGAACCTGCTCTCGTACAAGCGCGACTTTGTCTTTGCAGGCAACGACCGCGACGTGGCCAAGATATACATTGAAAACACGGTGCTCGGCATGTGCACGACTGAGGGCGACGCCGTGCGCGAGATGAAGAAGCAGATCATGAAGAACATCTTCCACTTGCGCATGGACGTCGCGCACGCGTTCTACCAGGAGTACTCTGGGTATCTCCGCTCGCTGGGCTTCCGTCATCTGCGCACACTCACGAACAACCCGGTGCCTTCGTCAGCATCAGTCACGACGTTTGCGATGCCTGGGTTCGGAAGCGAGACAGCGGAAGGAGACGCCCGAGCGTCGCAGCCGTCGTCGACAATCGATCAGGTCGCGGCCGAGGGTGAGAGCTTCACCGAGTACTTCTTCTGTCCGTGGATGACAGCGTCGTCTGATGACCGTCCACGCGGAAGTAGAGGAAACCGCAGCACAGGTGACACCCCGGCATCTACTGCTACCTTATCCTCCGCGTCACCGTCATCTTCCAAGACGGGCTCTCATAATGAAGGCGACGATTGCGCATACCCGCCGACTTTGCTGGTACTGGAGCTCAAGTGCGACCATCACGGCGTTCAGGTGGGGGCAGTGGTGGTCAGCGATGAGGACTTGAGGCAGCACGCGATGGGGTTCCAGAGCTTCCTCTGGCGCGACAAGCGCTCGCGCGCCAAGCAGGTGGTGTCGGGCGCGATGGTGCGGGCCGTGTCGGGCTGGCTGCGGTCGCATCTGCAGACTCGTGCCATCATCTACGGGTTCACGGTGCGCTTCTTCCAGCGGTACCTGCTCAAGTGGTTCCGCGATTTCCGCGAGAAGGACTGGTCCAACGCGGGCGAGCGCGTCAAGGACGCGTCGACGTTCCAGAACATCGTCAAAGGCATTCGCTGCTTCCTCAACGCGTTCCCTGATGCTACTCTAGGCAGCGGGGCTGGGATCTCGGTGGCGCACGCTTCGTCAGCTCGCGTGGCGTCACACTCTCGACGAGCGGCTGCGCGGGCGGCAGCAGGCCCGGCGTCAGCGACCGGCGTCAACAACGCAGCTGGAGCCGCCCCGCTGCGCTCAGTACCGTCATTCCGAGCTTCTGCAGGCGGCATCAGCAGGGCGGGTCAGTGTCAGCAAGTCTCGACCTCTAGCTTCAAGGGAATGGAGCTGCCGCCGCAGCTTCGGGACTGTGTGGCGCGCACAGCGGTGGTGGAGCTGCCGCCCACGCCGCTGCACTCGAACTGCGCAGAGTCGATCCTCGTCAAGATCCTGTTGCGGTACATTGCGTGCCACGGCGCGCGCTACGAAGTGCTGGACCTGATGCAGTTCGGCACGCCCGACGCCGTCGTGTGCCACTCTCCGTCCGGCAGCTTCTTCCACCGGCCAGCGGCGATCGTGCAGAAGCAGGCGGCGCAGTTTGCCGTCTCGCCCGAGCAGTTCTCCGGCTACTCGTTGGTGATCACAACGCAGTCGCTCGCCGCCGACTTTGGGCTTCAAGCACACGAGAAGAACCGGCGCAAGGACTGCATTCAGCTGATCCTGCTCAAGAGCGCGGCGTCTGCGCGAGGCATCGGCAACGGCGTTTTGTCTGTTGAGCGCGCGCTTGAGGAGGCCATTCAGTTCACGCAGGAGCTCTTCCGCGTGTCTGCGCAGCACTACGAGCGCGACTTGCTCTGGTCGCGACTGCTTTACGACGACAGCACGGGCCCTGGCGCCGATGTGGCGCACTCGTTGGGCCTCCCGGTCGACCACTTTCGCGTGGAGGTGGGTCCGCAGCAGCTCGAGGAGTGTCTGCGGCTGTCGATCTGTACGCCGCTCGAGTCGATTGACCCGCGGCTGGACGAGCTCATGAAGGTGGAGGGCGTCTCGTGGCAGGAGTTTGGGCTGCGGCTGCGCGACATCTACGCCGACCAGATCCGCGAGTTCCGCTTCGAGGAGGAGGAGGCGACGCACCTGATGCTGCTCTGTCCGGACACGTTCGACTTGATCATCCACTTGACTCTCGCGAACCCCGCGCCGTCCAAAGCGGTGGCGCCGCGCAGCAACGGAAGCTACTTAAGCAGCGGGAGCGTCAGCGTCGTCAATGACGAGAGCTTGGGCGCGACCGAGGACCACGGAGGCACGAGCGACTACAATACCGGCAGCAACGGCAGCAGCAGGGTGGACGGCGGTGGCAACGAGGACGAGCAGTCGGGGTACCCGAGCGAGCGCGATGAAGAGCCCGTCAGCGCCATCCGCGTGGAGATCTGCCGCCGCGAGGAGCCGCCCAACAAGACGTTCACGTTCGCGCAGAGGCGCATCATCACGGAGTTCGTCAACAGCATCGTGCACTGGCAGTGGCGCAGCCTCATGTACGACTGAGGCATCAGAGCAAGAGACGGTCTGCGTGCGTGTGTGTGTTGTGACGTGATGCATGAAGAAGCGACCATGAAACAGCAAAGAGGAGAACAGGATTGGTAGCAACGGCGCTAAAAGCATGAACGAACGAAAATGCTCCCGAGTACCATTTCCATCGCCTTCAGGTCCACGACCTGCGCTCTAACTGGTCGACTCGACGGCGTTTGTCTCCGGCAGCAGCGCGGCGTCTCGTGCCATGGCGAAGGCGCTGTTTGGGTCTCGCAGCAGCGTCTGCGAGGCGTCGAACTCGGCCACTTGGCCGGCACGCAGCACGAGGATGCGGCTCGAGTGCATCACGGTGGCCAGTCGGTGCGCGATGGTGAGCACGGTTGTGCCTCGCTCGCTGAACTCGCGTGCGACCGTCCGCTGCAGCCTCTGCTCCGCCTCGTGGTCGATCGTGGCCGTGGCCTCGTCGAAGACGACGAGTCGGTTGTCTGCAAGCAGCACGCGGGCCATATACAACACTTGCCGCTCTCCGACGCTCATGTTCTCGCCATTCGCGGCGATACCATGCAGCAGCTTCCGTGGCAGTCGCAAGACCTGCTGCTTCATGCCGACCTTGTCGAGCGCCGCCCAGATATCCGAGTCGGTGAAGGCGTCGTACGGGTCGAGGTAACTGCGCAGCAGACCTCGGAACAGCACGGGAGACTGTACAATCATGAAGACCTGCGAGCGCAGCTCATGCAGCGGCAGCGTCGAGATGTCGCGCCTGTCGATCGAGATCTCGCCCGTGACAAGCTCGTTGATCTGGAAGAGCACCATCAACAGACTCGACTCGCTCGCCCCCGTGCGGCCCACAACGCCCACGTGCTCACCCGCTTCAATGCCAAACGACACGGCCTTCAACACCGGCGCGTCCCCCGGCTTGTAGTTGAACACGACGTCACGGAAGCTCACCGCACAAGCCTTCGCCTATTTGACCGCCGGCTGCTGCACCTCTAGCGTCGCATCGGCTTCCTTCGGAGGGATGGACACGTACTCCATGACGCGCTCCAACGATACCATCTGCACCTCGACCGTCGCCCAGACCTTGAGGGTAGAGAGGTCCACGTCAACGTTCAGCGCATACATGAACGCGAGGCCGGCGAGATCTGACGCGAGGGTGTGGCGCAGCAAGATGACGCCCGTACCGACGATCAGCACGACGGTGCACCCGACCAGCTCGATGCGCAGCTGGAACCACTGCGTCACCGCAACCTCGGCGAGCAAGATGCGGTTGTTGTGGTCATTCTGCTTGCCATGGTCCCGGACAACAGCGGAGGTGGCTGACCGACCGAACGCGCGGATCACGACAGCGCCATCCTTATATTGAGATACGTGGCTAAGCACAGGAGACACGGCCACCTTCCGCAGTCGGTTGATCTCACGTGAAGACACCAAGTAGAATGCTACGACTCGCGCGTAGACCCAGGCGAGTGGCACGACCAGCACCGCGATGCTCTGGACGATCGACACCGTTGTTAGGAGCTGCGCGGCCGCCATGAACACATTGACAAGGAACTCGCCAAACGTGAAGGGCAGCACGAAGTCGAGGGTCATCACGTCTTCGCCATAACGATTGAGCACGCGTCCAATCGGGTTCACGTCGAAGAACCGCATGTGCGCACCAAGCAGCGATCGGGTCATGCGCTCAAACAGCTTTGAGGACCCGCGAAGACCCGAGAACTCCACGAATCCGGAGCGGACCAGCACTAGCAGCGCACAACTCGTTTCCAGACACGCGTACACGAGCATATAACGCTGTGATTGCGCCAGTTGTGCACCGCTTGTCGCTCCTTCCTGAGTGACCATGGAGCTTGTCCAGTGGCTCAGCCAGAGGTCGCTATCGACTTGGCACACCTGCCAAAGCAGTAGCACCAAAAACACCACTACTGCTGTCAATGCACCGCCCACCGCATCGATATACTCGCGGAACACCCGCGCCGACACGCGACCGTCTTCTCGGGCTTCCGCTCGGACGAGTCGTCCCTGATCTCGGAGATTAGTCTCGCTCTTGTGCTTTGCATCGTGGATGCGGTCATCCTTTAAGGCTGGCGGTGGCGGTTGCTGAGACCGACGGCGAGTGTGTGCTTGAATCGGCTGGCTGCGAGAGCCAATGGCACGGTGGCTGCTGAGTTCGACTCGGTAGTCCACCACGCTCGCGTTAATGACATCTCGATTGTGCGTCGCCAGCGCAACTGTCTTCCCAGCCAGTAGTCCGCCCGCGATGCACTTGGAGAAGATCTCGCGCTGCACGGCTACGTCTACGGCTGCAAATGGCGCGTACAGCACTACGATCGGCGCGTCGACAGCGTAGCAAGCGCGAGCCAACGCCAACCGTGCGCGTTGACCCCCTGACAGATTGACACCTTTGTGTCCGATCTCAGTCAGGTCGCCTGCAGAAAACACGGCGGGATCTAGAAGCAGCGCACATGCGTCAAGCACTCGCGCGTACAGCTCCGGATCAAACGCGTGACCAAATAGGATGTTGTCCCGGATCGTCATGTACTGGAGCCAGGGCTGCTGGGAGACGTACGCCGTCGCATCACTATTAGACTTCGCAGCGCCACATCGCCGCCGAGCTTGCACATCTCACCCCAGCAAAGCCAAGCACAGCGACGTCTTGCCCGAGCCCACAGGTCCGTGCACTACCACAAGGCTTCCCTTCTGGATCTCGATGTTAACACTGCAGCACAGCCGATCCATGCGCATCGATAGCTGTGGTGTCACTGCCGGAGTCGGTGCTGACGTACCCGAACGTGCCATTGGAGATGCGAATCGCCGCGTCTGTCAGCATGTTTGGCGGTGATGAACCGACTCCATCGGATTGGCTATCGGCTTCGATTGTGGCTGGGTCGACGCCGCTCACCGTGGTGTTGTTGTACTCTGGCAGTCGCCGGAACGCTTCGAGGCGATTGGTCGAGACCTTGGCCTGAGTGAGCGTTTGAGTCACATTGGTCAGCTTTTGCAGTGAATCGCGGAGCGCTGAGAAGAGAGTAAGCGCAGCGAAGACGGCGGCCGCCGACGGCGCGCGACACATCACGAGCGTGTAGACGGCGAACGACGTGGTGGACACGAGGAACGGCGACACCCAGAGCACGAAGCTCGAGAGCACGCGGTAGCGCACAAAGCGGCGCACGGCAGCAAGCTCTTGACTGCACAGCGAGCCAATCGAACGCGCGAACCTGTCCTCGAACGCGTCGATCTTGACGGCCAGCATGGCGCCAAACACCTCCTTGACCGCCTCCATGCGGCGATCCTTGTGCTGCAGCAGCTCGCGCATTGCATGCCCAGCAGCTCGAGCGATGTGAGTGCTCACTTTCATTGAGACTACGATGGCCGCAAGCCCCGCGAACGCCGCCACACCTAGAAGAGAGTACAGCATGGATATTATGACGGTGATCTCGATCAGCAGGATCCAAAGGTTGTTGACCAGCTGCACGGTGTTCAGCACCTTGGCAATGTCCGACGAGTA
This sequence comes from Phytopythium ostracodes, assembly GCA_023337975.1. Taxonomy (NCBI): domain Eukaryota; phylum Oomycota; class Peronosporomycetes; order Pythiales; family Pythiaceae; genus Phytopythium; species Phytopythium ostracodes. The sequence continues at coordinate 25,415 of JAADXW010000125.1, forward strand.
CAGGTTGGCCAGGTCGGACGCTGGCAGTGAAGGTGAAGGTGACGCTTCACCGTTGGCACCTTTCATCCCGCCAGTGTGGTGATCGCCTCGGCCCAAGATGGCGTGGCGGCGCAACGCCTTGTGGAACAGCAGCATGAGCAGCGACGCCGTCATCTGGACGCCGGTGGTCTCCAATGCGAGCCACAGATGCGCTAGAGCAAAGGCGGCGGTCACTCGCGCGGCGATGAAGAGCGCGATCCACTGCGCCAGCGCACTGACGTCGAGTGCCGGGGGAGCGCCCAGCGCGGGGGCCGCGACGCCGCACGCCGCGCAAAACACCATGGCGACGCCGCAGCACAAGGCGCTGGTGCCGTAGGACCTGCACCAGAACGAGCGGAAGTGACCCGTCGGCGCGGCGGTAGCGCTGCTAGAAGCGTTCAAAGGCGGAGAGCGAGCCGGCCGACGCCGGAAGCGCCCACAGATCGTCGCTCGAGAGCTACCGCGTCGCGCCCACGCGCATCACGGGCTCTATGAACGAGAGCAGCGCGCGACCACAGCGAAGGAGGCGAAGCGGTTGCTGCCGAGCGATCCGATGGCGGCGCATCGACCTGGAACGTCCCGTAGTCGCTGGCGGCGCTTGGCATCGTCGTGGCGAGTCGCGGAATGAAAGGACACCATGACTGAGCCGCGACTAGTGCAGTAGGGGGGGGGTGACTAGCCATCCACGACAGTGTGGGCTGTGGAGGCGCACAGAGACCGGCGGCGAAGTGGCGCGCAGTCACTTGACGTGGCGCTTCATCTTTCCCACCAGGTGAATGCTTCAGCTCATTTCGCCTCTCATCTTGATGTGGTTGGTTACACATTGAATTAAAAGAGGGGAGTAACCCGTCGGGGGAGCAAAAATCCAGAGCACCGTGTAACTTTTCGGGTTACAGTATTTCTTAGGTTACGCTTGAAGGGTTACTGCCTGGATACATTACATGATGATCGGCTGACCGTGCCGGTTCGTGGAGTTGTGCGGGACGGCGGGTCGTGATTGGCGCATTTCTATCCCAGTTCGGTGCGCCCCCAAGCTCAACCGTACCCCCTGGCTCCAAATCACTCAAGTTCAGTATGGGGTACACGTGGGACCGACGCTCGTACCCCGGCCCGCTTGACACGTGACACGACCGTCTGACTGCCTCCCCAGTAGCTCCTCATCATAACCGAACGGTCATTCTGCCCAATACTCACACATAGTACTCGCGCCTGCAGGTCGGACGAGAGATGAGCGCGACAGAGTTCGACGTGGCGTGGCGCGAGGGCGCGCTGGGCCTGCGCTTCACGCCCAACGAGCGCGACGAGCCGGTCATCTGCCAGGTGCCGGCGGCCAGCAACCCGGCGGTGCTCGCATCGCCGGCGGCGGTGGGGGACGTGCTGGTGGCCTTCCAGCTCTCGCCCGCGTCGCTTATGCAGCCGATCGCGGGCTTCGACCAGCTGCTGACGGTGCTGGCGCGCGCGCCGCTGCCCGTGACGCTACGCTTCCGCTCGCGTGAGCGCGACTCGCCCGAGCGCATCGTGCTCGGCGACGAGCAGCTGCAGCGCTACGAGTTCACGTGGGCGCCCAACGCGCCGCTGGGCGTGTCGCTCGCCATGGACCCGTGCTCGCTGCACGCGGCCATCACAAGCATCGACGACAACAAGATCTCGCCGGCCTTCCGCGAGCTGCGCCCCGTACTGGGCGACGTGCTCGTCGCCATCAGCGGCGCCGGCAAGACCGTCGCGCTCGACACGATGCGGTTCGAGGACGTCATCCAGACTCTGCGCTCCTTCCAGCGGCCGTGCCAGCTCGCCTTTGCGCGCTTCCAGACGGACGAGGACGACGAGGGCAGGGTGCGCGCGCAGAGCAAGGGTGCCGGCTCTAACGCCGAGGCGCGACGGCCGACGCTGACCAAGCAGCAGAACCAGGAGCTCCCCATTCTCAAGCCGCTGGCTGCCAACCCGCAGCGACCTGCGCACAAGCGCATGATGCCCATGTGGCAGCGCCAGAGCTTCAAGATTGACGAGCCCAAGGCGACCGTCGCGGCCCCCTCGACGACGCAGAACACGCCGCCGACCTCGGCGAGCGGCGGGAAGGAGGAGTCGCCCTTCTACACGGTCGTGTACAGCGGCGGCGCGGTGGGGCTCCACCTGCGCGACTGCACGCAAGATGACCGCAGCAACAGTATCACCGACCGCAGCAACCGGACCAACGGGTACAGCGTGGCCATCAGGGAGGTGACCAACGCGCGCTCGGCCGCGGGACTCGAGCGCGCGTCCGCGGGCGACCTGCTCATGGCCATCGGTCAGCACGACCTGCAGCACTTGAGCTTCGACCAGGTGCGCGCGGAGCTCGGGCGCATCAACGCGCCCACGCCGCTGCTGTTCAAGAAGCGCAAGGTTGTCTCTTCGGGATCGTCCGCCACGTCCTCGTCGCTCGTGGACGCGCTGCTGCTGTTCCTGGTGTAGATGGGACTGAGGGAGAGAGTGTCGGACTTGCCGATCGGTGTGGTATGAATGTGAATGGGTGCTGGTTCGTGCGGCCGTCAGCATCTTACAGTTGTTGGTGCCGCTTTTTCCTGCTTTTAGCTGTGGTCGGAGGCGAGATGAGCGGTGTCTCGGTGAATGCTAGGCCGGTTCTGGACGTATTGGAAGCACCAGTCTATGATAACTACCCAGATGAAGAACGGTAGCAATTTAATGCGGGTAGCTGATAAATGGTGGGTGTGCAACGAAATGAATACAGGATCAACTCGAGTGAAGGACTCCTCCCAGTTACCACCGACAAACGCGCATCATTTGCGCTCCTACTGCTGCTGCTGCTGCTCCTGCAGCATCTGACGCCGAAGCGTGCGCAACACGTACGCCACCTCGGCTGAGCTCGGACGGTCCGCCTGCTCCTGCGCCATACACAGGTGCGCGATCTCCACGATATGATTCGGGCAACACGTGCTGAAGCTCGGACGCAACGCTCCGTTGGCCACACGCTGCATGATCGCAATCTCCTCGTATTTGTTGCCGCTCGGACCGACCGCGTCATCATAAGGCAACTGATGCGTGTCCAGCTCCGACAGCACCACGCCCACCGAGAAAACGTCCGTCGACTGGTTGTAGTCCGTCGTACCCAAAATGATCTCGGGAGCCAGCCAGCGACTCGTGCCGACGCCCATGGTCATGGTCGAGTCGCTGGACTGGAATCTCGACACGCTAAAGTCGGTCAACTTGGCGCGCATCTCGCGAGAGACGAGCACGTTGCGCGACTTGAGATCGCGGTGCACGAGTGGCGGCTTGAACGAGTGAACGTACACGAGCGCCTCGACCATGTCGATGGCTAATTGCAGCTTCTCGAGCGTCCACTCGTGCGGGACGTCCGGTCGCGTCAGGAATGAGCGCAGGTCGCCGTTCTCCATGAACTCGAAGAGCGCCTGCAGGCCCATGTCGTTGTGCCAGGCGGCGCCGATGAACTCGACGATGTTGGGGTGGCTGAAGCCGGCGACGAGTTTGATCTCGATCACGAATTCTTGCGTGCGAGCGCGCGTGATCATCTCACGTCTGAGTCGCTTGGAGGCGAGGAGCTGTGATTCGCGGTACTGAACGAGCCAGACGACGCCATAGGCCCCGGTTTCGAGCACTCGGATTTCACGAATGTCCTCGCTACGTAGCTGAAGAGACAGGAGGTCTGGATCATTCCAGAGCTCTTGTAAGCTGTGGTGTTCTTGCGCGACGGTGGCCCCCGAGGCTGATGCAGAGGAGGACCCGCGAGCAAGGCGCTCGTAGCTGTTGGGGTATCCCGGGTTGAAGTCCGTCGGCTGGGTGCTCGGGCGTCTGTACTGTGACGATTGCCGCTCACTGGAGTACTCCGTCGGATAGTTGTTGTCGTTGTTGGCGTAGTACTGGCAGTTGTCGCCCTCAGTCTGGACGTCCTTCTGCGCGTTACGACTGCGGCGGACGGCGCACCAGACAATAAGCGCGATGACCACGACCAGCACGACGCCACCGGCGACGATCCCGATAATGAGGCCCAGGTTGGGCCTCGAGTATGGTCCTGGTTTAGGCGTTGGTGTAGGAGCTGGCGTGTCGCTTTGGCACACGGTGATCCACCGGAGCTTGACTTGGGCTTCCACATCACAGGGCAGCGCAACCGACGTCGTTGTCCAGTCCCTGACATCCAAAGTCGTCAAGTTGTTGAGGAATTGGATCTGCGTCGACGTGAACGAGAAGTTGACGAGCGGGTTGCCGGCGAAGTAGCTACAGACGGAAGCAGATCAGCGAGTGTGAGATGACTAGCATCCGTATAATGATCTGGATCGGCAATCTCCACTGCTACGTACAACTCGTTGAGATATGTCAGCTCGAACACGATCGGCGGGATCTCGGTGAATGCGTTGCCACTCAGGTTACTATGACGAAAGCACGGACATAGCGCGTTAGAGGTGGGTAAGTCAGTCACAATCTCGAGTGCCAACGCATCTTCGTCTTACAGGATCATGAGGTACGGGAACGAGCCTTCTAGTACCGTCAACTCGTTGTCGCCGAGGTCACTAGCAAGGCATGGCATTTCAACCATGGTTGTCATTAGCTTGCACGTTGAAGTAGTTGTCAAACCTGTTGACGCGGTGGACGTTCACGGCACGTACAGCGTGTCGAGTCGATCAAGCGCCAGCGAAGTCGACGGGATCTCCAAGAGGAAGTTGTGTGACAGGTTGCTGACAGCAGTCACACGAGACACGACTTAGACACGCTTCGTGGTGAGATCCAACAGCTTCGCGACCAACTTACAGGTACTCAAGGCGCGGGAAGTTGACGTCGAACGTGTCCAAGAGGTTGTATTGCACATCCCTGGCCATTCCGAGCCACTGCTCAGTCAGATCTCCGCCTTCAAGACGGTCATCAAAAGAGTGCACTCACAGGTATCGAAGCTGGTCCAGCCCAGCGGTGGAGTCGATCGTCTTGATGTAGTTCCAGTCGAGTCGTCTGCGCCTCGACAACGCACACGGACGGCCACAATGATAAGAAATTTGTGGGCTCTACCGACTTGAACAGGGCGTACACCGGTACACTTACAGAGAGATGAGGTTGGAGATCGACCCGACCGCCGACGGGAAGTCGAGCAGCAACACGTTGGACAGCTGGAGGTACGTGGTCGCTGGAGGCAGCAGGGACGGGAGGTCGTCGACCTGTCCGCCCAGGAACAGGTTGGCCAGCCCCACGGACGTGACCTGCTCGTTGGAGGACAAGAAGCCGCCCGTGAAGGTCACGAGCGCCATCTTGCCGCGCACAGGCGGGGTGCACGTCGTGCCGCCGCAGATCAGCCTGAAGTGCAAGCATCAAGAGGAGATAATCACGTCCGTCAGCTCATGCCCCGCATCTAGTAGGCCGCCTAATACGACATACACATCGGTGGTCTTGACGGGGACGTCGAGCTTGCCGATCGCCTCCACTTGGTCGTTGGACGCGTTCTCGTAGTCGCCAGTGAAGTCCGGCAGCGCGTCGACTTGCTCGTCGAAGAACGGGTTGTCGCTGCGCTCGACGGCCTCGGCGTCGCTCTCGTAGGACGCGAACGTCACGAAGAACAAGTACAAGCGGGTGCCGTCGTCGTACTCGTTGTCGGGCAGGAAGCACTCGTACTCGCAGACCCCCTGGCCGTCCGAGGCGCAGTCGGTGCAGCTGTACCCGCCCACGGCGTTGGCGTCGTAGACCAAGCACGCAGAGTCCTCGCCGCACAGGCCTCCGCATGACGACGACAGCGTCTTGTTGGCGCCCGAGCATGAAGCGTCCGCGGCACTCGATCCGAGAACCACGCTGGTGAAGGTGTCGGCCGTTGATAAGGCCGCCGTAGTGACCGCGAGCGTCCACAGACGCGGAAAGGAGGCAGCCATCGTGTAGAGCTGCGAAGGTCGGAGAGTGTGGAGAGAAACGGGGGCGGCACAAAGACGAAGCTGTCGCTGTGCTCTATGTCTCCTCTTGTCGGTAAAGTTGCGCGTTATTATAGAGCCGCCTTCAACTGCGAAATGCGTTGGCGCCGCCTGGAACTGGCGTGCCAGCGTGATTTCGAACCTTGAGGCGAGCGCGTCGCAGGCTTCACGTCCGACCACAAGTCCATCGCTGTGCCGCCTTGCCCTCTTTTCGCTTCTGTCACTGTAATGGCTAACCTACAGCGCAATGGTTTTGGTATGAGGCCTTTGGTCGTTGTGAAACGATTGGCAATGCCGTTTTCGACGCGCGGTGGGTGCAGAACCGTTGGGAAAACAGTGAGAAAGGGCTGACAAACATGACGTATTAGTATCCCACTGCATCTCCGTTTGTGTCCCGACCTGCACGTAGAGGGAGCGTTCGACAATGGGACCGTCGCGCTCTGCTGGCCAGCGCTGAAACTGTTTTCGAACAGAGGCGGCCACCATCAAGACCGGCGGCGCAATGGCGCATCGGCGAGCTGTACCGTATGCGCCTCTCCGTGCTGGCAGCGCGCATATCAGGGCGCTATGGTAACATCATCAACAGCTTTGAAGGAGCCAATACGTCGGGTCAGATGGACCGAGATGCCAGAGACGCTGGTCGATCTCGTAGGCGGCGCCGACTCCGACGCGCCCTCGTTGCAAGCACATGAGGCTCCGAACCGGAAAGCGTCCACGCGGCCATGCATTTGAATGCAATAACGCACGAGCACCCAGGAAAGCTGTCTCGATTTGCGTTGCGGCAAGGCGGAGGCCCAACAAAAAGGTCACTCATCATTAGAGGAGACCATCAACGTGGGTGGGTTCATGGGTTCACTCATAAGGCGACCTCTATTGAAATGAAGACGGTAGACAATATTTGCGAGATGTATAACATTGTTATGTGACCATTCACCATGCTACCTCGTGTTTTGCAAAACGCATGCATTCCGCTGTAAATGTCGGTCACGGTGAACCCTTGACTGCTTCTCACCACCCGACTGCGACACTTTCTATCGGACACAATTAATCATTAAGTGATTGGTAAGAAAAGCGCACCATCTCCCGTTTTCATTGGAAGAAAATCCGCGAACAAGAACGCGGAGAGCTCCCCAGTTTTAGATAGATTTTCGGCCCCTCCCCCTTCCTCTATCTGGGTTGTTATCATAAGCGCCGTTGATCAATCGCAAGAGGCGACAAGAGAAGCCAAGCCGACCGACCACGTTCCGACCTTCTCGGTCCGCCGTCTGCGCGCTCGTCTACCTCCCAGGGAACGCCAGGCGCGCGCTCTTCCTGCCGCTTGCTCTGCCCGTCAGCGTCTCGCGCGTCTGCTGATCCCGGCGCGACCCGCGAGAGAGAAATAGAATCGTGAGAATGGACGGCTCGTCGGCCGCCTCTCGTCACGGGAGCGGTGACCACCAGTCGCGCTCTTCCCTGGCCGCGGCCGTGGCCGATGCCGCCGCCCATCGCGCCGCTGGACTGCCGAACGCGGGCGCACGGAGCTCTCCGTCGCCCGACGCGGCGGTCAACACGCGGCTTCTAACCGGCCGACGCGGCGGCGGCGGAGGCGCGTCCTCCTCCCGCTCGCCGTCGCCAGCGGTGTCCCGACTGCCACCAGCGCCTCTGTTGTCGTCCCTACCGCGAGCCACGGCGCGGCCAGCGTCCCAGCAGCAGCAGCCGCCGCCGCCCATGTCGGACGAGGCGCACGCGGTGCGCATGAACGTGCTGAACAGCAGCGTGCAGGAGGCACGGGAGGCGCGCAACTCGCGGCTGATCATCTGGGGCATGTCGCTGGTAAACCTGCCGCAGATCGTCGCGGCCTCGGTCGTCATGGGGCTCAAGTGGAAGGAGGAGACGCTGTGCTACCGCATCCAGGTGTGGGTGCTCGTGCACACGTGCCACCTGGCGCTTACGCTCGCGCTCGAATGGGTGCTGTACTACCTGAATCGCAGCCGCATCAACCGCGCCATCCACTGGCGCGAGCAGTACATGGGCTACCTGAGCCAGCTCAAGTACGGCCTGGACCTGGCCGGGCTCTTCTGGTTCCTGGTCGGCAACATGTGGGTCATCAGCGACGGCGCGCGCTGCGACGACGGCTCCGCCATGTACCAGCTTGCGCTCTGGATGATCATCATCGCGTACGCCAAGATCTTCCTGCCGTGCCTGCTGCTGCTGCTGCTGCTGCCCGTCATCTGCTTCTGCCTGCCCTGCGTCATCCGCCTGCTCAGCCGCCTGCAGGACCCCATGCGCGGCAAGGGCGCCACTCGAGAGGTGCGTTGCGCCATCATCTGCTGCCTTGTACAATGGACTTTGGCTGACCCGCTTTGCTACCTTCCTCACAGGCGATCGACCGGCTGGAGACCAAAAAGTTCGCGCCGCACATGTTCGCGGACGAGGACTCGACCTGCTGCATCTGCTTGAACGACTACGAGCCGCACCAGGACCTGCGCGTGCTGCCGTGCGAGCACCACTTCCACAAGGACTGCGTGGACGAGTGGCTCGTGGTCAACTCGACCTGTCCTACTTGCCGTACGTCCATCTACGGCGCCGCCGGCGACGAGCAAGGCGCTGGGCGCATGGGCACGGAAGAAGACGTGTTGCGGATCGTGTAGCTCCGAGAAAGCTGCGAGGATTTTTATATTTTTGGTTTTGGGCCGGCCGCGTCGGTCGATTTTCGTTTTGCTATATGGGCACCACCAACAGCGGTGCAAGCAACACAGTGGGCTTGACGAAAAGGCAGGCCCGTAGGCGGCTCGTCGATGGTGTAGCCGCCATTAAAACTGATCGACGTCGGTTCGCCGTGGGCTGGATATCGTTCGTGCCACGATGCTGTTTGGTCTTCACGCGTACACATCGGAGGCTCGAAGCGAACGTTCGCATTGAGCGAGAAGATCTGTCGACCATAGCAACAGGTGAGACGCAAAACACAGTCAGCGGTAGCCAGCGTTACGCCTCAGAATGATCGGGTACCTTCTAGCTGACGTGTTTCTTGAGAAATGAATGCCTGGATATCGAACGGCGGCAGATCATCTCGATCCAGAGGGTCTCCGGTCGCTGGTTGTTGTCATTCAGGCACGCAACGTGGTCAAGCACGGAGGGTGGGCCATAAACTATGGCTGGCAAACTCCTAGAGCGGTACCTGTGGCTCGTTGATCGTGTTTGTTCGCTCTCTGGGCCTCACGACTGCGGGTTGCAACGGATGCCAAACTTGAATTCGCCACCGGTATGTCTGACGAGCGAACGAGCTGGGCGAGGGCCAGGATTTCGCCGTTTAAGAGCACCAGACCGGGGAACGCGCGGCGCAGCGAGGCGATCAAGTTCGGGCTTGCCGTCCTGGAGCTCGGTGAGATGTGATTCCCCTGGATTTCGAGCGTTCTCAGTCGCGGGAGCTGCAAGACGGAGCGATGCAAGCCAAGTTAATTCAAATACTCGATGCAGGAGCGACTCGGGATGATGCGAAAGGTGCGATTCTCGTGCCTTTCGAGCGAGCGCGTCGACATTGACTGACGTAATCCCGTTGTCCTGGGCAGCCACGTGGGTGGGTCGAGGCGCCGTTAGCAAGATGATGGTGGTATCCCCAGTGTGGAGTGGCTCACGCAGCTTTCACTCACTGAGACGGCGAGTTCCTCAAGCTCGCTCAGCTCTGGCAGGTCATCTATCGTGTTTGAAGGGAGGAAGCACTGAATTCTAAGTGCACAGATTGACCACGGACGAGTCCGAACGTCACATCTACACCATAACAAGCGATAAAAGCGCGTTCACCTAGTGTTTTCAGGCGGTTCGAGCTGAGGTCCAGCGTTCGCAGCGACGTCAGAGATGGAAAACCGGCGAGCGACTCGAGCTAAAGCGCGTTCGTCGAAAGTAGCAGCACATCAGAGACCGTTGGTGATACTGCAGCAACAGGTTAGAGCACGACGCACCGAATTGTGTGCCAGATTGAGCTCGACGAGGGTGACGCAGGCGTCCAGGTGCGCGAGGCGACTGATGCCTGGGCAGCACCACAGAGTTAGCAGGCATTCAACAGTAGATATTCTGTCGACGAGTGCAGGTTACCGACCGGCGCGCGCCAGATCTAGGTGCGTGACGCATCCCAGGTCAAAGTGGCCGCTCGCGCGCTTGATGAGCGCCGGCGTCAGCTCCATGACGTGCTCCACACGAAAGCGAGTCGTTGAGTGGCACTTGGAGAAACTTCGCTCGCTGACCAAGATGAGAGAGAAGCGAGAGAACAAACTCGTTTGGAAGGCAAAAATAGCACACTTGCATGATCACTAGCTTGTGCAGGTGCTGGTGTTAGTGCCCAGCCACGGCGAGGGAGCCGACAACGAGCGCAGTCAGGAGCAATCCAGGCGCAGAGCGACTCGCTCCATCGATCGTGGGCTCCGGCGTCTCAGCGGCGCTTCCTGCATCCGATCCGCTGCTCGACGCCATATCCAACGACGCCGATGATGACGACGAAGAGAGCGGCTCAATCGACAAGTCCTCCGAGCCTGAAGCTGACACGTTGACACCTGAAGAGCCACTCGATGAGGTGGACGCAGACGCCGTGGGTGCTGTGCTGCTGTTGCCAGTTTCATTGTCGCTAGTGGACGTTGCTGACGGTGCCGTAGTGGGAGTCGACCCCGAAGGCGCGCTCGTTGTCGCGGTCGGCGATGATGGTGCCGGGGCCGTGGTCGGCGTCTCCGTCGGGCTCGATCCATCGCAAGACGGTGCAGGCGTCGACGTCGGCGCAGTGGTTGCGCCGGATATTGGAGTCGGAGTTGGAGTCGGAGTGGGCGTTCGTGAGTCGCAGATCGAGTCGAGGAACTCGGCCGTCGTCATTTGCTGTCCGTCGACCGTCACGAGGCACTCGGGGAGCGACGCCGCCTGCTGGAAGTTGGCGATCACGTTCGGGCAGCTGCGGCCGACGCACACGACCGACTGCTGCGCCGTCATCGGGTAGGATGAGAACGGGTACAGCGCGTACCCGGACTCGGACTCGCAGTTGTGCAGCAGGCCGGACTGCGCCGCCGCAATGGCCGCAAGCGCCGTGGTCTCGTCGCTTGTGCACGCTTGATCCGCGGCCGACGAGACCAGAGCGGGGTGCGAGGAGGTGTAGGCGGTCGCTACGAAGAGCACAAGAAGTCTGGAAGTGAGCGATAGAGCGCCAAGTCGCATCGTGGACGGATGGAGCGGGGGCTGGGACGGCGATATTGTGGTGGGCTGGTGCTAGGAAGGAGCAAAAGGGGGACTGGCACCGACGAGCAGAGCCAACCGACTGCATACAGGTGTAAAGACGCGTGGACCGAAGGGGACTCTACGGGTTCTTCCCGTCAAGTACTGTTACATTAGCTAGTCGAGTGCAAGTCGGCGTTGCGTGTCCGGCTCAAAACGCATCTGATTCTGGTTCCCGACTTCAAGAGCTCCTCCTCACTTATACTCGTTCGTACAGGTCGTTGTGTAAGGCGGAGCGTCCATGGACCCTCCACTTCAACTATAATAACATGAAAATATTTTATAAATGCAGGTTTTATACTGAATTTCTCGCCCGGCTTCAACTTTGCCGGTCCATGAGCGACATTGCTCTTCCCGCTGCTTCAAACAGTAAAACTACTGCGCTGGTGTGGTCGCTGGAGTCATTACTGGCCTAATGTGAGTGCTTTTGCAGCAAAAACACCACAAGAAGAGACTGGGGGCAAGTATGCTGCTTTGCATCGAAGCGGCCGCGTGGAGATGGAGCCTGGCGCAGTGCACTGTGCAGTGTAGTCATTTGCTTGGCACGAACGTCAAGGATACGAGCTAGCCGAAGGACGATGGGTCTGCCGCTGGTTTTACCATGACGTTCGCATTCTCTATTGACTCTGTAGAACACGCTATTGATCGCATCGGCGACGGGTTTCACGCGTCCTGAATGGTACTTTGTGCACGTTTTCTAGGCACAAGCAGCAGCAGATAGACATACTAGTTCATCATGCCGCCGCTGTTGCCGTATGGACGCACGCATTCGCCAATGAGAAGGGAACGACTTGCGATGCTACTGTTGAAGGGTTGGCAACTCTCTGCGA
>JAADXW010000126.1:0-37362 GCA_023337975.1 Phytopythium ostracodes
GTACTGAAAAGTCCCCAGAGAAGTCATTACGGTCATCACTATTTCAGTTAACTGCTGTCGCATTGTTACACGCCTACCAATTATAAACTGTCGCCTTTTGTTTGTGCTACTGTGGCGCTATTCCCGGGGGAGACTGTATGAGTACGCTCTCCCTTTCCGCTGTACCGTGCTGCTTCTAAGTATAACCCAAGCCTCGGACGAGCATTTCGAGAGCACCGATTCGTGAAATTTCTTGCTCGGCCCCTGTATCGTTTTCGGCAGGTGAGAATGTAACGAACATTCGAAGCTAACTGTTACGAACGTGTGAGGATGTAATAAACACAGCGAGCATTTCGATTAAGCTCTCGAAGCTTTCAAAAGCTCCTTTTTCGAGTCTATGATTGGAAATATATCAAGCCTATTCTTATTCGCTAAAACTGAAAATGAAAAATACAAATGATGTAAGCAATATTACATCAATTCGCGAATATTGCAACCTCCATTTGCTCCGTTGACTTCGAGCGAAACGATGCTGAGCGCCAAATATACACGGAACATGGATTGTGCGCTTGTGTACCCTGGGACAGCAGTGAGTAGTCACAATGGCTTGAATGGTTGTAGTGCGTGTAGCAGGCTGGTATTTTGTCTGTGCTTCAGGCCGCGCATTTTATTACCCAGTCACGGCCCTGCGCGATGGTGCTTTTAGACGTTAGTGCGTCGCAAGCAATTTAACGGCTACGATAGAATCTTTTTGCGTAAATTACAAAAAAGTTCCCTCTCACGCCTGAGTTTCATCCAATCATGTCAACTAAATGCGAGCTCAAAACACTCGCTTATTTCCGATTTTGGTGAAGGGTGAGCATCTGGATGCGAGGACTCGCGAAGACTCCTCGATGAATACTTAATCAAGAGGGAGACGGAATTGTTAACTTCACGTCTCCTACGGATTTTGTCAGAGCTCCATTTCTTCCGAGTCTTGCTATAACCCACAGAAGTGCAAGTTCCCCACAACAACACACAGACACAGGGAAGGGGGGAACGACAACTGGGTTACGGTCGATCGACAGCCAGCGTAACCCGCAGGTTAAATAAAGCCGACGCGCGCCCACCCAGGACTGTACCAAGCGAAGAGGGGAAGAAGAAGGCGCGCGCGTGAGAGAGACCCAGGCGCACGACGGAGCTGAAGGACCAGCGCGAGATTCCGCGCCTTCCTTCGTCTCAGTCGGCCGCGCCTACAGCCCGCACTGCCGCACGTCACCCCGCGCGTGGAGCGAGGTGGAGCCGGCTTGTCGCGCCAGCCTTTCTCGCTGCTTAGCGGTCAAGTCAATTGATCTATTCCGGAATCGATAACGGAGGCGCGATGGACCCGGTGCTGTCGGGCTCGCTGTGCTTCCTGGTGCTCGCGATCGTCATGTACATCAAGTTTATCCGCGAGCACCCGTGGGCGGACGAGGACGACGCGAGCGTCACGATGGGCGACCGCTGCAAGACGAGCCCTGTGGAGCCCGACACGATGCCCTTCCTGCACCCGACGTCGCCCGTGAGCGTGCTGCAGGCGCAGAAGAAGATGCACCAGCAGCGCCAGCAGCAGCAGCAGGCGCAGCGCAACCAGGGCAGCCAGCCCGTGCTGCGCGGGCCGTTCAAAAAGGTGATGCAAGCCACGTCGGCGGCGGCCGTGGGTGCGGCTGGGGCCAGCATCAGCGGCGCGTCCACGCAGTACCTGCACAACAAGAAGCAGCCGATGCGCCGGCGGACGCACAGCGCGACGCTCGCAGGTGCGTCATCTGGGATGCATGGCGGCAACGGGAAGAGCGCGAGCGTGGCCAACAGCGTCACGGGAGGTGGCGGCTCGGTCGATACTGCGAGCGCTATTGCCATGGCGATGGACCAGCTGCCCACGACCATCTACGAGACGCGGCAGGAGCATTTCCACCGCGACGAAAAGCCCCCGCTGCCGTTACAGCAGGTGCCGCCGCCGTCTTCCGGCCGCAACCAGCACCGCATCAACTTTGACCTGTCGGACGAGGACGAATTTGACGAAGAGATGGGCTTCCTCTCCCCGCGGAGACACTCGGATGCCGCCAACGACTCGCTCGACAGCGTGCCGTTCGAGGCCGATGACGCGAGCGATGATGGGTTCACGGACCTGGAGAACCACCTCAGCGAATTTGACCGTGGTGACAGCGATTTCCGTCGAGCTGGTGGAGCAGGAGTGCACCGCCAGCACGATGGCGCGAGAGGTGGGACAAAAGCTGCAGCGCCATCGCTTGTGACGCCCTCCAAGGCAGACACTCTCAAGACTACGATCGACCGGCAGTTTGTGCGCGAAGCCGTTCCGCCCCCAGCGCAAATGCAGCTTGAGGTCGCGCGCAAGGCGCGGATCCCGCTGTTCTTGCACTCGCCCATGTACGTGCGGACATCAGCAGCGCCACTTGTGGATGAAGTCGAGATGCTGGAGATGGGCGATGGCGACGGCAAAGCGTCGCCAGTCAACCCCGAGGTTGGTCGCGGAGGGAGCCAAGATGCTGCTGCTGCTGCTGTTGCTGCTACTGGAGCTGGAGCTGGAGCTGGCCAAGGAGCCGGCGGAGCCGGCGGAGCAGGCGCAGCAGCAGTCGGTGGCGCTGCTGCTGCTTATGCTCACGCGCGTCGGAGAGGCAAACTGCCCAACAAGATGAAGAACCAGAGCCTCCACATCGACTTCAACGAGCTGCAGGTCGCCGAGATGATCGGCCAGGGTGCATTCGGCACGGTGCACCGTGCCATGTGGCGCGGCACGGCCGTCGCAGTCAAGATCCTCGTGTGCCAGTACCTCACCGTCGACATCCTCGAGGAGTTTGAGACGGAGGTGCAGATCATGAGCATCCTACGGTACGTGCTATCCAAGCGGACGTGTGTGTATTGCTATGTTGGTACACCTCGGTGCGGATCGCTGATCTCTTATGTGACATCGTTGTGCTTCTGATGGCAGGCACCCGAACATCTGTCTGTTGATGGGCGCGTGTCTCGAACCGCCAACTCGATGTCTCGTGATTGAGTATCTCCCCCGTGGCTCGCTGTGGAACGTGCTCCGACAAGACGTTGTGATCGATTTGAACAAGCAACTCGGGTAAGCATCGCATGCTTCCGAGTGTGGGAGCTTGGGGTCTATCCTGATCGGTATCTAACTCGATGTGATCATGCTGGAACTCTATCGACTAGGTTCGCGCGAGACACGGCCCTGGGTATGAACTACCTGCACTCGTTCCAGCCGCCGATCCTGCACCGCGACCTCAAGAGCCCGAACCTGCTCATCGACTTGTCGTACGCGCTCAAGATCTCGGACTTTGGGCTCGCACGGGTGCGTGCGCACTTCCAGACCATGACGGGCAACTGCGGCACGACCCAGTGGATGGCGCCCGAGGTGCTGGCGGCCGAGAAGTACACGGAGAAGGCGGACGTGTTCTCGTACGGCGTCGTCGTGTGGGAGACGGTCACGAGGGAATGTCCGTACGAGGGGCTGAGCCAGATCCAGGCGGCGCTCGGCGTGCTCAACAACAACCTGCGGCCTACGATCCCCGAGAACTGCCCGCCGCTATTTAAGAAGATCATGACGCTGTGCTGGGTGAGCAACCCGGAGGAGCGACCAACGTTCGAGGCCGTGCTGGACATTCTCCACCGCTCGAGTGACGGGCTGCTGCCGCCCGAGGACGCGGGCAAGGGCGACGCCAGTGCGCACCGAGGCGCGTGAGAGCGTCAGGGTGAACGCGCGGCTCTGCTTTTTTGTTTGTTTTTGTATGCTATTTGCGTTTGCATGCGGCCCTGCAAGCGATAGACACAATGCGGAGCGCACGGGAGGAGGACGAGCACGATATGATGATAGATACACCACCACCACCACACACTTCAACTAAGTATCGGAGACCGTTTCCGACGGCTACGACCACGGCCAGGACGACCGACATCATTACGGCAGTCGAGGATGCACGGTCGAAATCTTCGTGCACGTGTAGACACGTGGAGGGTATTAACAGTAAGTGGACGGCTTGCATCCATCCATCCTGTGTCAGCAACCGGCGTCCACCACTTCCCACGACTAATCCACAGGGGCCAGCTAATCCAACAGGTGGCTCGTGTTGGCAAGGTGTCCCATGCCGCAAGGAAGCCATCAAAATTGCTCAAACCAATTGAATATCCACGAGTTACCATAAAACTGCTCAGTCGACTATCTAATTCATGCATCGTGATCTCGATTATTCCCCTTAAACTCCGCATACTTACAGCTAAATGTGAAATCCCTCTTAGCAAAACGTCACATGATCATAATTGCTTAGGCATCAATTCGATGGTTATTTCCTATCTGGGCACGGTTACACTCTTTCTAAACCACAGTGTACCCTCCTCCTCCCCGACACGGGAATCCCGTGACGGGATTGCAGCGCATTATTTCCGGATTTGGTTCGCCTTCCCCACCTCCTCCTCCTTCCCCATCTCATCCGCACAGTGATGGCTCCCGCTTCAACGACGACGATCGGCCTGTTGGGTACCGGCAAGATCGGCTCGGCCGTGTTCACGGGCTTCTGCAGTGAGGGCGGCTGGCAGCCGCAGCATGCGTACGTGTCGGCGCGCACGCGGGCCAAGGCGGAGGCGCTGGTGGCCACGTTCCCGGGCCGCGTGACCATCGGCGCGTCCAACCAGGAGATCGTGGACAAGTCAGACGTGATCTTCGTCGGCCTGCTGCCCGACATTGCGCGCGAGGAGCTGCCCAAGCTGAGCTTCGCGCCCAACAAGCGCGTCGTGTCCATGATGGCCACCATCCCGTACGACGACCTGCTGGCGCTCGTCAAGCTGCCGCGCGAGCAGGTCGTGCGCACGGTGCCGCTGCCCGCCACGGCCAAGCGCGCCGGCCCCATCCTCGCCTACCCGCCCAATGAGGGCATCCGCGACCTGCTGTCCCAGGTCGGCGTGCCCGTCATGGTCGAGACGGAGCCCGAGATCACCACCCTCGTACGTGACCGTGCTGTGCTGGCTTTGAGTACGTGTCATTGGGAAAACTAATGGCGCTGTGTGACGGTGTGCATGCGCTCCAGACGGGCATGACGGCGCTCATCTCGTACTTTTACGCCACATGTGCGAGCTCGCAGAAGTGGTGCGAGAGCAACGGCGTCGGTACGTCGGTCGCTATGAGTCGGCAACCCTCTGCATGAGTGCAGAGCGACAGACTGACTTCGACGTTTCCCGTTTGGCATTGACAGGCGCGCAGGCGTCGCGCGACTTCATCTCGTCCTTCTTCGTGGCGCTGGCCCAGGCGGGCGCCGAATCGCACGAGGCGTTCGACGAGATGGCCGAGGAGGCCGCCACGCCCGGCGGACTCAACGAGCAGGTGCACCGCGCGCTGCTGGGCAACGGCGGCTACGAGACGGTCGTGGACCAGCTCGACGCCATCCTCGAGCGCCTTACGGGCGCCAAGCCCGCTCCTCGCCCCGCTCATCAGTAGACAGACTCTCCTTTGGCTCTTCGTCGCCCAAGGGTCGTCGCGTTAGTGTCGGCTGTAGTCAAAGTTGTAAACACACGCAACTAGCCAGTGATCGTATCAAGAGGAGGCGGACGTATTCTTCTTGGCGCTTACCAATCGCACTGGAGCCTGGCTGCTAATCAGTGCTGCGCGACGATGCCGTTCGCCGTGCCATTCGCAAGTGAAGCCGCAGCGCTCGCGGCGGCCATGAGAGCGGGCGGCAGGATGCCCGTGCGGTGGAGCAGCCACGCGAACTTGCTAATGTCGCTCGCTCCTGGTATCCTGACCCAATCCACCTTGCACTTGCCGCCGCGCTTGAGCGAGCTCACCAATGCCTCCGACCCGGACGGCGATGTGAGCACACTGCCGAGTGAAGCGGTCACGTCGATGGCCTGCACCGTGCAGTTGATCGCGAGGCTCTTGTCGGCCGCCACGAAGGGCTCGAAGCAGATGGAGCCGACCGCGCGCGAGTCAGAGACGCGGCCGTCGCCAATGCAGCTGCCGTCCCACTCGCCAGCACTGAAGACGCGAACGCTCGCGCGGTCCAGGTCCATGGCCGCCTGCTTGACGCCCAGCGACAGCGCGTCGCGGTGCAGCGACGAAGCCACCTGCGCGCACACGGCGCTCTCGACAAACGTGCGCAGACCCACGAGGCCAGCGACCTCCTGGCGCGCAGCTGCCGCCGCCGCAGACGACGTAGTCGTCGCGCTCTGCAGGTGGATGCGCGTGCCCGCGATCAGTACCTCTGCTCGTCATGGGGTTGATTGCCACAACGAAAAGTTAGTATTGAAGCCAACTGGTTAGCGTCATGGCATGAGCTCGTGCATGGAACGCACCTGTGACAAAGTTCTTGCCGATCGACAGGTCGAACGCGGCGAGCGTCGAGTCGTAGGCGCACGTCTTCCAGCGCACCCCGACGTAGACGCCGCGCACCGAGTCGCAGATGGGCTGCATCAGTCCGTCGTCCAGCACGCGGCCCGAGGACGAAACCTGCATCTTCTGGAACGCGAGCACGCGTGAAAGCTCATCCAGGTACTCGGTCACTTCGTGCTTGAGCAGGTTATGCGCGAGCACCTCGAGCACAGTCAACAGCACGCCATCTGATGCCGACGAAGACCCCGACGACCCCGAAGAGCCGCCACTAATCGCGTTACCATTCCCGCAATCGACACGATGAGGGTCGGAGGAATCACCGAGCTGCGACGAACCCATGTTCCCAGAAGACGACATGGACAGCGATCCGCCGATGGACGAGGGGTGCGTCACACTGTCGCCGTTGTACATGAGCGCACGCGCAATCTCCTTGCGTCCGTGGTGCTGACGCATCTCTTGCTGAAGCAGCGACGCCGAGTATCGGCACGTCTCGGCCAGGAACGCCTCGCCGCTCTCAACCGGGTCGGCCCTTCGTTCCAGTCGTTTCGATCGCGACGGAGCCAGCGATGGCGAGTGCGTTGTCACCCCGTTCGTGCTGCTGCTGCTAGTGATGTCCACGCCCTCGACTTTGACGCCAATGATTGGCTCCAGCCCGCCGTTTGTAGCGCCATCTTGGCCGCTGACATCATTGGTAGACTCGGCATCGGCGGCGACAACAGGGTCGCTTTCGTCGCCCTTACCATCGGGAATCGACTTGGCGTCCATCAAGCGGAGCGTGAGCTTGTACTTCTCGTTCACGCGGAACTGCAGCTCGTCGTCCAGCACCTGCAGCACCGAGATACTGGGCTTGTTAGGGCCGCCGGAAGGATTGAACGAGGCGTAGTTGCCGGCGCTGTAGGCCATGTCCGTCCAGTTGGACGCAGGCTGCAACGCCTCGCGCATCGCATTGTAGAACATTTCCTCATTGAACACCGAGAACTGCACAGCCTTCAGCACCGACACGTTACGCGCCTCCAGTGTCTTGAGATCGTCCGGCGTGTTGCTTAGCCGGTTCATCTCCGCCTTGGACCTGACCATCATGGCAGAATGGGGTCAGCAATGAGTGTTGAACATGGTGAAGGAGTGTCAACTTACATGGAGATAATATCCGGTAACGGGAGCGTGTAGCTGCCTGATTTTCCCGTCTCGATCGCCTCGAGCTTCAGCTGTAGCCAACGATAGAGTACAGCGATATCACTTAGAAAGACGTAATGTTCGAGCAGGTGGATGGTGAAGAACATACCTGGATGGTACGCAGCATGAAGTCGTCCGGCGTCTTGACTCGCACCAACCCCTTCTCTGTCCGGCACAACTAGTTATCCAGCAAGTGGATCGATAGGTGTAGTGAGCGCACAGGCACTATAGATCTATCTATGATGTTCACAGTGACCATCTCTCACCTCTGCGAACGCGACGTCGGCGATTGAGCGCGTCATCGGCGCGAACGTCGAACCGGCTGGAGACCACAACACACGCATGATCATTTCACGTCAGCCATATCCAGCGCGCCCACGAACTCAGTAAGAGGGGAGCGCACCGCTGACGTAGCTACAGTCGACGGCAAGCGGTTCGCCGGCGCGGAACGGCTTGGGGATGTTGCCGTGAATGGGCGCGATGAGCTTCCATTTGCGCAACATCTGCGCAACGCCCTGGAAGAAGACGGTCTCCTTCTCGACCGTGTTGGCGAGCGCCTCGACGCCGTCGAGCAGAATGCGGTTGGCCTCCTTGAGCTGCGTCGCCTTCGACTCCACCAGGTACTCGAGGTCCTCCTTCTTCGGCGCCGTGTTCTCGCGGATGCAGCGCATCTCCTCGAGGAAGTCGCGGCGGCGGATCAGGTCGATCGAGTTGATGAGTTGGTGGAGCTCCACGACCGCCGCCTGCAGCTCCGCCACCATCGGTCGATAGTAAATGCGCGGGTCAATCACCTCGTCCTCCTCTTCGTCGTCATGGCCCTGTTCTTGTTCGTCGGTGGTAACTTCCCCATCGGTTTTGGACGCGTCCTCCTTCATGACGACGTCCTCGCCGTCGGCGTCGGCCATCGCGTCGTCCTCCGCGCCCGCTTCTTGCTTGATCTGCACCTGTTCCGCCTGCTCGTCCGACGTGTCGGCGTCCTCCTCCTCCGCCTGCTTCGTCAGCTTCTTCTTCTTCTTCTTGCCGCGCTCCGCCCGCACGCGCTCGAGCTCCTGGATCGCGTGCACGAAGAGTTGCGCGTCCGTAAACTCCCTGGCATCCGCATCATCATCATCATCACACGACCGTTAGCGCGGCGCTGCTTTCCTCGCCTTCAGAGCGTGTACAGCACCCAACACGAAGGCAACGGGCGACTCAACTCTTGCAGCATCTCGTCGCCCTGCTCCGTGACCATCGCCACGGTCTCGTAGTCCGCGGGGAAGAGCGTCACGCCCACCGGCTCGCCGTCTTTCTCCTCCATGTTCGCCTTCTCCCTCTTTAAAAAGCACCACGCGCTGCTTTGCTGGATCCCGCGACCACGCCACCGGACTCCTTTAACTCCGCAGCACCTCTATCCGCTGCAAGACGCGCCTTGAACCGGCCCAATCCACCAGCAGAGCGCGCGATCGGCACCGAGGCCCCGCTTCCCCGCGACGTGGTTACTCGTAACTGGTTCTTTAGACGTTTTGGAGGCGCGCGCCTTCCAGACTGCGGGCGTAACCCGACCGACCCATTGAGTGTTTTATACAGGTTACAAGGTGGTGTTTAAATCAAGGTGTAATAAGTTCGCATCGTAAAGTGCGTTGGTAGTTCAGTATCAAATCGCTTCGTTAAAGTACGATAAATATGTGACGAGGTACAAATTGCACTGTGCAATTACCAACAGCTCATCCACCTGAGTCGCATGCGGTGCCATCTTGGTGATCGCTACAATGTTCTACCAGCGCTTTGGCAACAGCGCGCGTGCCAGATTAGTAGTGCACCACGAAGAGCATGTCAGTACGTCCATTAGCCAAGAGTGTGGACGGCGAGCCACCTCGGTAGTGTTGACAAGCCCTCCCACCATGACATGGATCCCTGATCGACAGCACTGGACGATGCAAGACAGACAGGAGAGACACGTCCGAGAGAGAATGTTTTCTCCGTTGTAATACCAGTAATAACACGCACGCGACGCCTACCCTAAGCGGAAAAGGAACTGTGAAAAAAGAGAGCGACAAAAAGAGCGCCGACTTCGTCTGTCCGCTCATATACATACCACCACACTGACTTGCTCGCCCCGTTGTACCCCTCGCAACGAGACCTCTTGCGACCCGCCACGCGTCTACGTTATACATAGCCGTACTTGCGCTTGGCGAGCTCGATGGCGCCCTTGACCATATTGATGGCGCGCACGCGGTCCTGGCGCAGCACCGAGAAGGAAATCAACCCCACGAGCTGACCCTTCTTGTCCACGGCCGCGCCGCCGCTGAAGCCGTTGTCCAACTGCGCGGCCGTGCGCAACATCGCCTTGTCCACTTCCTCGCCGTCGTAGACCTGCGAGTCCGTGCCTGAGCAGATCGCGTGGTGCACCGTGATCGTGTTGTGTCCGCTGCTAGGGTATCCAAACATCCACATCTCGTCACCCGGCTCGACATTGTTCGAGTTGCCGATGGGCACGGCGGGCAGCTTGCCGATCGTCGCGCGCGACGTGCCTTCGAGCTTCGTGACTGTCCAATTCCGCGCGATGATGCGGTCCGTCACATCACCAATGTAAATGCCGCTCGGCGGGTCCGAGATCACCTCACAGTCGATGCGCAGCAGCGCGTAGTCGAGCTCTTCGTCGCAGCACTCGGGGATCGCGCGCGCGTGGTACTTCCACATGGGTGGCAGGGACGTCGACTCCGTGGGCGCGACCAGGATCTGGTACTCGTCGGCGCTGTAGATGCAGTCAAACTGCTCGCCCTGGAGGCAATGACGCGCCGTGGCCACCAGGCCAGCCTCGTGGATAATGATACCCGAGCCGACGTTGCAGAGCTCGCCATCGCTCGTCAGGATCGCGATACGCACAGCCGATTGCTGCACGCGGCGCACGAGATTAGCCTTAAAGTGCTTCATCTCGGCGCGCTTGCGCTCAAAGCGCGCGACGGGTGTGATCGACTGCGAGGCCTCCAGCGACGACGCACGCTCGTTGATGTCGTCCTCGTCCTCGTTAAAGTCGGCGAGGCACGCGGCCGCGTTCAGCAGTTTCATGCGCGGACCAAAGGGGATGCCCAGGTCGCGCAGGTGGCCGGCGTTCATGAGGCAAAGCGCCTCAATGTCAATCTCCTCGGCCTCAAAGATCGGCGCGTACTTGCTGAGTCCGAGCGACGCCAGCAGGCTCGACATGACGCGGAAGCTCTTCTTCTTCTCGGCGGCCTTACGTGCCGTCCAGCGGATCGCAAACTTGTTGTTCCACGAGAGCTTGTCGAAGCCGATGCCGTGCACGTCGCGCTGGAAGGCGACGAGCGACTCGCGCTGCGGGCTGCTCTCGTCGTCGCCAAACTCGCGGATATACAGCGGGCGCCAGACAATGTCGAGCAGCGCGCGCTTGTACCAGAAGCGGCACGTCATGGACGCGAGGCACAGGTCCACGTGGTTCAGGTAGCTCAGCATGTGCGTGAACACGCCTCGCGGGACCCAGGCCTTCGAGTGGATGAACGAGTTGGCCGGTGGCTTGCTCCCCGACAGGACCTTGGGAAAGCACGTCTCGCACACACGCGACTTGTGCGTGTGTCCGGGCAGCGCGGCGCGAAAGCGCGAGCACTTTTGGCAAAACAAGTAGCCGCACTGGCGGCAGCGGTGCGAGCGCTTGAGCAGCGAGAAGCGCTCGTGGCAGCGGTTGCAGCTGCTCGAGCTGCGCTGCGGTGCCCAGCGGTCGGCCGAGGACGCGAACGACGAGACGGACGAGGCCGTGGACGCGACCGACGAGGCTGTCGAGAAGCGCGAACTGCGACTCATCTCGTCCCACCCGCTGACGTTCGCCGAGCTGGTCGAGGACACCATGCTGACGTTGGACTGGCGCGATCGCTCCGAGCCCGGCGCCGCGTGCGAAGAGGACGAGGGGATTGCGGCGAACCTGCTGGCCATGCCCGCCGACGACGAATGCAGTTGTTGGCGTGCGCGGTGCAGGTACGCGGCGGCGGCGGCGGTCATGGCGGCTTGGTGCGACGTCAGCGGGCTCTTCCCCCCGACGCCCGCGCTGCTGGAGCTGCTGCTCGCGCTGCTGGTTGTCGTAGAGGCGGAGGCAGCGCTGCCTCTCCGCGGCATCGACCGCTTCTCGTCGAACTCCATTTACCCAGCGACTGGCGTTGTCCGGTTGCCAGTCGGTCCAATAGTGAGCGCTTGTTATTCGAGGGGGGGAAAGGCCTCTCCTTTTTTCTTATTTAGCCCCCACTTTTTCCTCCACAGTTTCCTTCTTTGTTTTATCGTAGCTTCCGTTCTTTTCTTCCCCCCCTCCTCTACATTATATTCTAAATGATCTCTCTAATGGTGGCTATAATAAGAACGGGGATTGGGAGCGAGGAGAAGGGGAAAATCAGAACAATTGCTGGTGGGAGGGTGCGTTCGTATAGGAATTTGTATGTGAAGGCTTTGTGGAACGATGGAACGTTATAGAGGCGCTTTTATCTTGTCTGGGCGCGGTTTTGATGCTTTATTTTTAGACGATTTGAGGGCAAATTTATGACGTTTTTCGTGTGATTCGCAGCTGTGGGACCGAGGGAAAGGGGTCCGTCTCCTTTTCCGAGCGTAAAAGTGCGGCGAAAAACGACAGTGTTTGTGGCTTTTTGCAAAGGGCGGAAGATCCACGCCCATCCATACTTTATTCAAGTCGAAGAATGTACAACTCAAAATGCTCAGGAGTAACAAGTGGAAAAAGCTTTACTCCTGGACTTGAGGTGGAAGATAAAAGTCGAGGAAGAAGAAGGGGGTGCGATGGCTGCTCAGGCTCTTCCGTGCATTGGTCCTGTGCGCCGGTCCACCTTTGGGCTCGTAGCTTTATCTTCTGAGCCGTCCCGGGCGGCAAGGACCTCCATTACACATTAGCAGTGACTCTTCGATCAACCAGGATTTGCGTTTGACCCGCTGCAATCGTAGCGTGTTCGTCTCTGCGCTCGCTCGCTAGTCTATCCAGCACGGCGCGAGATCAGCAAACGAAACGCTTCCATGCTCATGATGCACTCAAGTACGTACGTATACGGTATAGTGTAGTAACGTATCAGTCTAATTAGGAATGAAGAAAATATCTGTGGTGTTGCAATGGAAAAACATATCGAATTGAATATGCGCCGTGGCCCCACAATTGTCGAAGTTACGACTGCATGGATGGACCCCTCATTCTCTGTTGACCAGTGGTCTGCAGCGACCCCTTTGTGTGGCCTCGCACTGCACAGTGGCGTTGCAATGGCTCGGGTGGCTTCACGGGCTCTCATACTTACCATTGGTGGTGGGATCGTTAAAGGGTTGAGCGGTACACAAGACGGCCGAGTAGAGACGCTTCAACGTGCGTGGCTCTACGGTGTCCAACACGGCAAGAGGCCGGCGGAAAAGCGAGCCGCTCACGTGCTTCCCACGGTTGCATGGCAACCGATCTCAGAGCTCGACGCCCACACAGGATCGCCAATATCTGTTTACAGTCTACCGCCGATCCATCCGAAGCTTCCCGATCTGACTTGAAACGGCGCGGCGGCCATCACTCCAGTCCAACGCCACACGCGGTTACAGCGTCGGAATATGCACCCAGCGAAAATCTTTTCTGCGTGTCGGCTAGAGACTGACGCCTCGCTGTCTAGAGTTTAGCGGCGCACGCCTCTGACTAGCGGTAACGACCGGAGAAGCGTCGACGAGCGAACCTTTGCGAGGACGCAACCCTCTCAATAACGTCCGTCTTCGTGGCGTAGAAGACTGCTCCATTGCAGTCTGCACGCAACGCCGCCACCCAACCCAACCCAGCTCCGAACGTGACGGTGGCTGTTTCCACGCGCCACACTTCAACCGCTAAGCTTCTGCCCTACGTTCGATCTGGAACGGAGCTCA
Organism: Phytopythium ostracodes; assembly: GCA_023337975.1. NCBI lineage: Eukaryota > Oomycota > Peronosporomycetes > Pythiales > Pythiaceae > Phytopythium > Phytopythium ostracodes. The sequence continues at coordinate 13,388 of JAADXW010000126.1, forward strand.
AATAGGCGAGGATTCGGTCGTCTCTGGTCAATCGGCACAAGCTCAAAATGCCGATCAGCGGCATCTCATCATCATGCAGTAGCAAAGCACACAGTGCGAGTACATACAGTACCAACGCTGGGTCGCCGTCGCGTTGTACGCTATTGTACCTACGCTCCACGTGTCCGAATCGCGCGTTTCGCGTCAGCCCGCGCGTATGATGAACGCTCCCGAGCTGGTTCATGGTGTATTTCATGAGCTGGTTCACGGTTCATAGCACACCTGGTGTGGTACTGAACCTCGGTGTCGCCCGATTGTGTCTTGCTTCTTGTATGTTCGTGATGACCACGTGCTCTCTCCATACAAACGCCGAGTCAAATCCTGGCAAGGGTAGCCACGCGGCCCGCTCCCCACGGTTCAACGTCGACAGATCCAATCACAACCCGCGCCCTCGTATTATATTCTAGAGGCAATGAGCCAACCGCTACTCATACATACGCCAAAATTTCAGCGATAAGATCAGCATGTGATACCGCGGGGTATCCATTACAAGAGGTACTACGTGGAGGTTGTTGGTCGCCCGCTCGTTTTGCCTCGGGGGATCGCGGGTTTCCGGGCATCACTCATTCCCCCTCGATCGACCAAGGACGCAACTACTACTCGAGCCACAGCAAGAGGAAGCGATGGCGCCCAAGAAGAGCCAGCAGAACGCACAGCCGGAGGACGGCATCTCGGAGAACGAGGTCCGCTCGCTGCTGATTGGGCGCGACGGCAACCTGACGCGCGACTTCGAGGCCGTGCTGACCAAGCTCTTCATCTCGTTCCTCGAGGCGCCGACGGACAAGAGCCTGACGCTCGACAAGCTGCGCGAGTTCAGCAAGATCTGCAACGACGGCAAGCCCTTTTCGGACGAGGAGATCAAGGAGATCCAGACGTACTTCCAGTGCGACGAGAACAAGGGCCTCACGCTCAAGGGCTTCAAGGACATGTACCATACGCAGTCGAGCGCCGAGCCCATGGAGACCTGGCGGGATCTCAAGAAGCTCGGGTGCGTTGCCCTTTGTTTTGTTCACAGTCTCTGAGGTGGTCATGGTGAGTGCCTAACGTGTTGTGGTGTTGGGACGATACAGATACGACAAGGAGCTGCTGGAGAAGCGCGAGGCCGCGCTGCGCTGCCGCGTGTGCAAGGAGCCGTCGTCGCTCGTGTGCTCGCGCTGCAAGGTCGTGCGCTACTGCGGCGCCGACTGCCAAAAGAAGGACTGGAAGGCCTCGCACAAGAACCACTGCAAGCAGTCGCTGGCCTAGGCGCCTAACTCGTGTGAGGGACGACAGCGGGGTTTCTGCCGTCCAGGACGAGCAAGGGACGACGAAGAAGAAGGCAACGCAGAATCGAATGCACTGTCTCTCTTGGATTAGGTAGCATAGAGCCTCCCGCGCTCACCAGCCCAGGCGCGGCGAAGACGCGAGCAGTGTGTAAGTAGAATCGGCAGGAAGACTGCTCGTCGCTTCTGGCGCTGCGTGTCGGGCAAGGGGTCACAACGGTCAGGGCATTTGATGTAGCGCGTTGGATAAATAAACCGAGAAAAAGACAAGTATACCTACAGCAACCATACTGCGGGCTGTCATCTCGCCCACAGATCTCCTTGCTGCCCGCCAAATTCGTTCGCGTCTCCATCGGATCCGCCAAGGACCATTGCGTCGGGCTCGCCAAGGATCGCACCCGACAAAGGAGGTGCCACGTGGGCGAGCGGCTCCGGATATCCAGTAGCCTATTGGATAATACATTTCCATGAATACGATTTCCATTGGTGGAAAATAGTGCCGAGCTGAAAGTGAAGATTCATTTTGGGCAGATCCGCGCCGGCATTCGTTTTGGGCTCGGGCTCGGGTTGGATATGCATCATGCATACATTTATCAAGTGTAAAGTGAAATATGGTACACTGTACCACTATATTCGAGAAGAGTCGGTTCAGCTCGCTGTTTATTTTGGGCAACTTGCCGTTCCGTAGCAAGGTACGGACAGCAAGTTCACCGCGGCCATCTGATTTCCGACCGTCGCGCCACAAAAGACGCGGCAAATTTACTTGAGCTCCGCCCGTCTTATCCGCTCCACGTTTCTTCCTCGCGCGGTACAGTGCAGACTACAGTAATTGGGCACAGGTCTGATGGTTATATTGGCATATCACCGACCAAACACCACAGCCAACATGAGGATCTGCGCGGCCGCCTTCGCGATAAGCTCCCTGGTCCTGGCGCTGCTGCCAACTGATGCGGCCACGACGCAGTTCCACCTGAGCCTCGTGGGTCCTTCGGACGATGGCTCGGGCATCAACTACATGCTCGACTGGGTCGCGGACGCCTCGGCCACCGCCTCCGCCGTCATGTACGGCGCGGACGCGGACCTAGCGGACGCCGTGACGGTCAGTGGCAAGACGGCCGGCACCGTCGAGCAGTCTGGCGGCGCGTTCGTGAGTTGCTGGTCGGCGCTGCTTGCTGGTGTGACGCCTGGTGCCACAGTCTACTACGCACTCGCACCGAACACGTCGACATCGGGGATCGGCTTCGACGCTTTGGGCGCGCAGGAGGTGACGAACTTCACGGTTCCGGAGGGCGAGGTCACGTGGGCCGTGTTCGGAGACATGGGCGCGCCCATGCAGGGCCACGCCGCAGCTGTGTCGTTGCCTGCACTCAAGCAGTCGCTGATCGAGGGCGCGTACTCGGGCGTGCTCAACATTGGCGACATCTCGTACGAGCTCGTGACCGCCAACGGCGAGAACTACATGGACGAGCTGCTCGACGTCACGTCCCGCGTACCCATGATGACGACCGTCGGCAACGTACGTGGCTCTCACACTGGCTATGACCACTTGACATGCTCACACTGACACATTGGCTGCTCCCCCACCAGCACGAGTACCAGTACGCGCTCTCGCCCAACCTGGCCGTGCAGAACTACGAGCGGCGGTTCCACGGCATTGAGATCGGTGCTGGCGCCGCGAGCGGCTCGTCGTCCAGCGAGTTCTATAGCTTCTCGTCGGGACGCATCCATTTCGCGTTCATCAACACAGAGGTGTACGGCGACGAAGCATTCGTGGCGCTCCAAAGCGACGGCACGACTTGGGCCAACGACGAAGACGCGCGGCTCGAAATCGGCAAGGCACAGGCCGCTTGGCTCGAGTACGACCTCAGCCGCGTGGATCGCAGCAAGACGCCGTTCGTCGTCGTCTGCGGTCACCGCCCGCCGTTCAAGACGCCCGCCGCACTCAGCGCCGCGGGCAACCGGTTCGCGACCGAGATCCTCCCGTTGCTGAGCGAGTATGAAGTCGACTTGTACCTTGCAGGGCACGAGCACACGTACCTCGTGTTTGAAGCCAGCACCTTCGGCGACTATAAGGTGCCGCCCATCATTATCAGCGGCAGCCCCGGCAACAACGAGTACATTCGCGAGGAATCGGAGCTCAAGATCGTCGACTTCACGTGGAAGACGTTGATCCCAAAGTACGGCTACGGGTACCTGACCGCGACTGAGGACGAGCTCAAGTGGCAGTGGGGCATTGCCGCCACTGACGCGAGCCACGACCCGGAGAGCGCCATGTGGGAGTTGCAGGATGAGATTACGTTTGCACGTAAGACCTCGACAGCAACGCATGATCCGCAAGGCTCGGCTGTGGACAAGCCGGTGGATGTCCAGGACGAGTGGGAAGCCGCGTCATCCTCCGGTACGTACTTGCTTGTCACGTACTGTGCTGATGCGTTTCGTATCCTGTGTGGAAGGCTGGTGCTTTCGTCGGTTGATGCTGACTGTGTCTGATTTTTGGTACGAAGCAGTGAGCGGCAACGCCACAGACGGCGGGCAGACTGGGTCCGGATCAGCATCGTCAGCAACAGCAGCCAGATCGGAGATAACGTCGTCGTCGGATGGCTCGCAATCAGCGTCCAACGTCGCGACACAAGCTTCACGACCCGGTCCTCTGCTCAGCGCAATAGTTCTGGCTGCGTCATGCGTGCTTGCTTGGGTCGCCTCTGAAAGCTAGTTGGAATCTATAATAGATAAGCATGAGACGTAGTGATTCTCCGAACAGCCAAACGCAGTCGTGTGTCTCAATGGCTCGTCGTCAGTAATCGTCCGTGTGAACCAGTCAGAATGTCAAAGATCGGTAAGCAGTTGATGGTATCTTCTTACCTGATCTCATCGCGAACCCCCTTCCGGCCAGTGAGCGAGAGCGTGGTGATTGTGGGCGTGGCGTGGGCGGAGATACAACAGCTCGGTTGTCACGAACGTCGAAGTGTTGCGGGTTGTCGACACTCGCAATGCTTTGGGTCGTTGGGCTCCTCGAGCCGGCTCGACCATGGCCGCGCCCGGACAATGGGCGATGGCATCGCGACTTGCCGTTGACGGAGAAAAACTGCTAGCAAGCAGTGAGCACACGAACCTCGTGTTAGTGGCCAGCATCTGCGGCAACTGGTGGTAGCCTGCTGGTCATGCAGTTCCGCTGAGTTGGGCTGTAGTTGAGTGTGAGCGTTGAATGCACTCAACTCCTAGTCGCCCCGCATGGTATCGTGGAACGAGTAAGCTTCACCTTCGTGTCCAAGATTAGCATCGCTGCCTCGTTGCTGAGTCTGCATCCCAGAAACGCGTCCAGGATCTGGATTGCTGAAACAATTGCGTCCTCAGCGATGGGATTACGTTGATCTTGTCACGGTCGAATGTGCGGTACCATTCGCGAACAGTCTGCAGGCGCGTCACGAGTTCGTGGACACCATGCTCGGAAGTACTCGTGGAGCCATAAGCTCTCGCAGTGCTCGTCTTGTGGCAGTCGACAGCGAGGACGGCGTTCACACCCCTTACTCTCGTGCGGACCGCTTGCTCATGAAAGAGTTCCTGCCCGACTTCGTCTGCGAGTTCCGATCATCAAAAGACCGCATCCGTATCGCCGAGCACTGGAGCACGCTCTTCTGCCCCACTAGCAGCGCCGCCAGCCAGGGTAGCAGCCAGCGTCTGGACTCGTCTCCAATGGTAGTGCTCTTCGACAACTTCTACAAGTTCGTCTTCGAGCTGGTTCCGGAAGTGAGGCTCATGTTCCGGTCGTTGATGCATGTCCAAAGCAAGGTACTCATGCGGATCACCGACACCATCATGAGCATGCTCGAGCCGCCTGCTCTCATCGCCGAGGCCTCTCATCTCGCTGAGCGCCACATCCATTACGGAGTGCTGATGAAGAACTACAACCCACTCGGTGTCACACTGATGAAGACACTCGAAACCTGCTCGTCGGAGCTTTGGACACTGGATACAGCCGATGCGTGAAAGCACGTGTACTGCCACGTTTCGCGCTCATCGTGCTGATGGAGATGGCGAAACACGCGAGAAGGCAGCGGCGGTCGTCACTGTTGCCGTCGCTTCTTCCCGACCTGCTCCACTCCGAACCCAGCGCGCAAAACGTGACAAGAATCCGCGTCGCGACGAAGTACGCGCCGCCACACAAGAGCGCGTTCGCCTCACACGTCGGCGATTGCCCGTTCTCTAGTCAACCAGGTGCAGAGTTACCACCAGGCCATCCACGTATCGTGAGGAAGTCAGTAACAAGGAGGAAGAGCGCTACTTACAGGTCTCTGGCCGAGTACATCTCGCACAGCGTCGGGGATTTGTTCAGGATGCTTACACAAGCGTCAGATCAACGACATCAGCCGGACAGTTCACCTTAATGGCAGCTGAATGTATCAGCAAACCCGGCAAGGTGGTCTTAGAAGGTTGTGCTCTGCGTTCTATTGGCTGGCGCCTTGATTTACCGGCGCTCTTCGTAAACTCGGTCGGGCACTAGCTCGGAGAACTTTGCGCGTAGCTCCAGCGCCTCTGCGACTTCCAGCAGTTTCTCTTCCTCTTTGCGCGCGCCCATGAGCTGCAGGCCAAGCGGGAAGGACCCATCGCTTGTCAGAGCCGCCGGCAGCGAGATTGCAGGAACTCCAGCCATGTTGGCAGGGATGGTCATGACGTCGTTCAAGTACATGCTGACCGGGTCTTCTTCCGTCTGCTTGTTGTGGACTGGGAACGGTCCAGATGGGGTCGTCGGCGTGAGGAGTACATCGACGCCATACTCGCGGAACACACAGTCGAAGTCCTCGCGGATGCGTTGGCGAATGATAACACCACGCTCGTAGTAGTCGGTCATTGCACCCGCCGACAACACGAAAGTTCCCGACAGGATGCGGCGCTGCAAGTAAAACATCACGACGCATGTTAGACGGAAGTAAATGGTTTGCTATCACAGTTCAGCACGGGTAGAGAACTGCGTCTTGTACCTGAACTTCCTCCCCGAATCCCTCCGAGCGTGTTCTGCAGTAAAGGTCGTGAAGGGCGTCGGATTGATCGCCTTGCGTCTCAAGCTCAACATTCTTTGCCCTACAATTCAAACGATGAATCAGCGACCCGCTCAAAACACCCAGAGCACGCTAACGGATCGCATACAGTACGCACCGGTAGCCATAACGGACACCATCGTATCGCGACAGATTCGAAGACGCTTCTGCGCACGCGATAATGTAGTACGCAGGAATGCACAGCTTCGTTGTCGGGAGCGACACATTGACCACTTGGGCGCCTGCATACAAAACACGGTCAGAAACTTCGATTCAGACTGGGCACGCATGAACTAGTGCTCGTACCAGCGTCACGCAGCCATTCGATTCCCTTGTTCCAAACGTGAAGAATCTCTTCAGGAAGCTCCTCCACAAAGTACTCATGCGGAACGCCGATGCGCACTCCATCCAGCCTCTTCTGCTTCGACAGCTCAGTTGCGTTCGCCAGCTACAGAACACCACGATAAAAGACAAGGATGAGGATGATTGATGCAAGAACGTAATTCCACCGGTAGTTGCCGTCCTAAAGAGGCACGCACCCAATTTGAAGGAATTTCATCCGGCAACGACGTCGAGTCCATGTTGTCGGGGCCTGCAATAGCTCTGAGAACTACGGCGGCGTCACTGTGAACACATATACACGCTTAGTCGTCAACGTCAATGAGAGGACAGTTCCACAAGTCATACTGATCTCCATACCTGACTGATCTCGCAAAGATGCCGGGGGTGTCAAGAGAGCTAGCGTACGAGATCATTCCGTGACGAGAGACTCGACCGTACGACGGCTTCAGGCCGACGATACCGCAATAAGCGGCCGGCTGCACATTTGCAAAACAGTCGATAGATCAACAGTTAGTGCATGAAAGAAGATGTGGCCCTGAAGGAGCTGGTGTAGCGTATCTCACCTGACGGACAGAGCCTCCCGTATCCGAGCCGAGGGCGGCAAAGCAGCAGCCTGCCGTCACGGCCGCAGCGCTACCTCCAGAGCTCCCGCCGGCAACATACGCGCGCTCTTCGGCATCTTCCGACCACGGGTTGATGGTCGCGCCAAACTTGGTGTACAGCGTGCCAGAGCCCATGGCGAACTCGTCCATGTTCAGCTTGCCGAGCGGCACGGCGCCGCTGTCCAGCAGCTTCTTGGTGGCTGTGGACTCGTACGGCGACACGAACCCTTCGAGGATCTTGGACGCCGCCGTGGTGGGCATGTTCTCCATGCAGAAAATGTCCTTGACGCCGACCGGGATGCCGTCCAGCACGCCGCGCGCCGACCCGTTCGTGCGGCGCTCGTCCGACTCGCGCGCGAGCTGCAGCGCGCGGTCGAAGTCCGTCCACACGAACATGTTGAGCCTGCGCGTGGCCTCGATCTGGTCGATGCAGACACTTGTCAGCTGCACCGCCGACACCTGACCGCTCGCGAGCGCCGCCGACGCCTCCAGCAGACTCTTCTTGCACCAGTCGCTCGCCGAGCGCGCCCCCGCGCCGCTCCACACACGACGGTCCCCCGCCCATCGCCCCGCGCTTCCGCCCACGCGCAGCATGGCCGTCACACCCACAAGCACGGGGGTTTGACTTGATTGGGATGATGGATGTCGGGTCGGCCTTTCTGGGCGTGTGGGAAACCATGAGCTGAGAGTACCGTCAAATAAGAAGAAAGTACGAAAACTGAGGTGCGGAATGATGGTCTCATCAACTTTTGCATGGACGTAATTACGCATGGGGCGGATGTAAATACTGTCAGACGGCGGTACCGACCGGTACACCACGGTACAGAGCCGGTATCAGGGTAGGGCAGCGTGGACGCTGGAGTGATGGTCACCGCAAGTGATTGGCGGAGGAAGAACAGCGTGCGCGGCCGCCGACTGTGAGGCGAGCGCGGCGGTCGAAATAACCGAGCCATCCCATTATTTCCACTGAAGAATCGGCAAAGGTGCGTCGCGCTTTCTCTCGCTCTGCGAATGCAAAATGACTGCGGTTGTTGCCGCTCGAGGGAGAGAGGCAGCTGGGGATTGCAGCGGTGGTGGCGATGGTGGCGACGACGCGGCGACAGGAGGACACAGGAAGCGACCATGACAGCGTCGCGAGCATTGTATCCATCGGGTGGCATGCGACATCGGCTGACAGCGTAGGAACGCACACAGCGAACGCGATAACGGCGGACTGGACCACATGAGGGATATGCGTTTCCACCACCATCATCGCCGACTCGCCTCATACCCACGTTACCCTCGAGTGCAACGACCCAGAGCGTTAAACGATGGGGGCAAGGCACTAAACCCCGGCGTCTGTGTGTGGCTCGTGCAGATGTCCAGCGATACTCTTACGTGGCTGCTGACCAAGAAGACCTCGTCCTTCCTCGTGAAGCGCAGCGGCAATGAGTTCGCGCGCGAGAAGTTCAACCTGAAGAACCTGAACTCGCGCAAGTACTCGGGCCTCGCCTCGACCAAGGCGGTGGACCTCACGCTCGCGGACAAGAAGATCACGATGACCACCAAGATCGAGAAGAACGTGCGCAAGCCGGCCAAGGCCGAGAACGTCGTGCCGCTCCGCAAGGGCGCCCGCGGCGGCGCCAACACCATCCGCGCCAACATCTCGCGCAACTTCTACCGCCGCGACCTGAAGAAGGCCGCCCTGGCCCGCTGGTCGAAGCTCTCGACCGTCGCCAAGGTTGAGAAGGGTACGTCGTCCTCCCCTTCTTCCTGCCAGACTTTTTGGTTGAGAGGGAACCCTCCTCTTCTAACTCGATCGTTTGCGTCTGCCCGTTGCTACCTCCCTAGGTGTCCTCCAGAAGAAGGCCATCCGCAGCCGTCGCCTCAAGGCTTAAGTTCGCTTGCTGGTCGTTCCGAGCGTGGTCGGACGAGGCTTCGAGTGGGAATAAAAGAGCGATGCCCCAATAAAAGACGAGCGGAGTCGCGCTCTTGCCGCGCGACGCCGTCGCTTTTTGCTGCCGCATCAACTTGATCGTCTTCCTGTGGGCGGTGTATCCATTATGATCGGCCACTTGTCCATTGCCAACAGTCCAAAGCGCCAACCTCTCCCCAAATACCCTCTGACCGACCGACTAGTCGCACCGCTTGCCGCCGACCGCTCACTAGCAGGCCGACCGCCACATCAGCCCGTTCGATGCCGTTTCTCCGGCCGGTGGCGGCTTTCTCTGTCCAGCATGACGCGGCGGTCGAGCTGCGGTCGTCCAAGACGCTCATCGGGGCGGGCGCGTCCACCTGCGACGTCGTTCTGCCCGACAGGAGCGGCGTCCTCGAGGTCCACGCGCTGCTGAGTCTGTCGCCGACCAAGTCGTCCGGCAGCCTGGTCCCGTTTTCGACCGCCGCGGGCGGCACGTGCTACCTGAACGGGCGAGAGGTGCCGCAAGAGGGCGCTCGCGTCATCCACGGCGACCGCATCGCGTTCGGAGGGCCGGAAGCCAACGCGTTCGTCTTTGAACTCACGGGCCAAGCCAGCAGAGCGAGTGTTGACAACAGCACGCAGAGGTCCAGTACGCGCGCGTTCCGCAGGGCGCTCGACGTACTGCGAGGCGACCGAGAAGCAACACACCAGGACCAAACGGCTCGGAATCTCTCTTCGTCCTCGTTGCCCTCGACGTCCAAGCTGAAGCGCAGCCACGGAGACGCCGGGTCATCGAAAGAGGCGCAACTCAGCAAGTTGCTGGCGGACGCGTCGTCCGACAGCGTGCTGAGCGAGTACGTCGAAAAGAAACTGCGCCAGCGCCAGCAGCAGCAGCAACAGCGGCAGTCGCAGTCCCTGGCGTCCATTTCGGGCAGTGACTCCGTTCTTCTCCGGGGCGGTAGGTCCATGATGGAGCCGCCGCCATCTCTATTGTCGTCCATGAGCGAGTCAGCCGCTTCGACTGTGGCGTCGCCGTTCAAAGACTCGATCCTGAAGCGCTTAGCGGCGGCGCAGAAGGACAAATCGCTGTCGTCTTCGTGTGCTTTCACCTCGACCGCGGAGAAGAACTACGCCGAGATCGAGAAGCTGCGGCTGTCGCAGCGGATGCGGCAGGTGAACCGCGTGCTGAACGGAGACATGACGTTTGGCGAGAGCTACATGGCGGAGGGGGACTCGAGTTCGAGCAGCAAGTCAAGAAGAAGGGCTGTCCATCGTGACGAAGAGGAAGATGGCGTCGATCTGGGCGAATCGCGGTCGCCCATGAGTCGCCGCAGCTCTGACAAGCGAGACCTCACGAGCAACAATCAGACGGAGGCTGTTAGCCAAGATGAGGATGAGGATGACGACGATGACGAGCTGCCCGCTATGATGGAGAAGTCGTCGCCTCCGAGCTCTCTGCGCCGTTCAATTGCCGTCTCCGACCAAGACACGGCTCGAAAAGAACGGCAACAGGAGCTGAAGGCTTCGCCGGTGCTTGATCAACTGCTTGAAAGCAACAGCAGCCTCTTGCAGGAGGATGATGCCAACACAGCGCCTCGCCTCCCAGACGAAGTAGATGGGAATGAAGGAGAAGACAGCCTCACAGACTCGCTCCCTGGATTCTCGGAGCCGATTCGCAATGCAGGTCCATCACCTCCATCACCTCAGATGCGATCGATCCGTGCATCAAGAACGTCTGTAAAGGATACCGCTCGCACCACGAAGGTTGGCTCAGTCGATGGCGCCGAACTCACCACGACAGGCTCCCGACCAAAGACGGCGTTGCATCAGAAACTGATCGACCAGGCGATTCGCCAGAGACGGCTCGAAGCGCTAGCGCAGACGTTCGTGCGTTGGCAGCGCGGCTTGCGCGCCCAGGCTCAGCGGCGGCTCTGGAAGGCGCAGCAGCTGCGCAAGGTCTCGGCTCGGCTCGCCGTTCTTCGTCGTGGCCGTGCTTTTGCGACCTGGAAGCACATTGCTGATATTCAAGGCCAGGTCATAAGCTGTCGCTTGGACGCGTTCCAGTCTCGATCAGCGGCGCGGTCGGTTCGTAACGCGTGGACAGCATGGACGCGATTTGTTCTCACTCAAAGTCGATCCAGGCTCGCTCTGCGCGTTGTTGTCGTTCATCACATTGAGCGGCAGGTGCGGATCGCCTTCCGTAGATGGCTCGAGTGCTCAAGGGAACAAGGCGACGCGGCAAGAGAGCGACTGCTTCAGCGTCGATTTGAGCTTGAGAAGGACGCTCGGCTCAACCACACTGCTCAATGGCACTGTGATCGCAATGGTCGCGAGAAACAGCGGCGAGTGCTGCTTCAGTGGCACCGGACAGCAAGCGAGGGCTCGTTGATGGAGAAAAGGCTAATCCACACGGCTCGCCAGCATTTCGAGCGCGCCAGTCGCGAGCGCCTTCGTTGGGTGCTCGTTGAATGGAGAAGAGTGGCGAGCAAGCGGCTCCGGAGGTGCTGCGTTATCCAGCGGCTCTTGCACCGCCAGGCAGGTCAACGGCTTGCGAGAGCGCTGGCGACGTGGAGACTGGCGAGCTTGCGAGGCCGCGAAGAAGAGAGGATTGCACGGAAACAGATGCGTGCGGCGGACGAAATGAAGCGTGAGTTGGAGCAGCTGAACGAGCGGCACAAGAGCGCGCAGATCGAGTTGGACGCTGCGTCAAACGAGAAACTGCGGGGCTTGGAGGACGAGATCAAGCACAAGAACGCAGCGATCAAGACGATGGAGACGCAACTGAAGAATCTGCACGACATGGAGCGGCAAGTCAAGGAAAAAGATGCAGCACTCAAGTCCATGGAGGCGCAGCTGAAGGAACACCAACGGCACAAGGTGCGATTGTTTCCTCACTTGTTCCTATTTGGCAGTGGGGTCGTTCACATATCATTAACCGACGTTGCTTCTCGTGCTCGTGCAGACGCAGACGACGGCGGAGTGGACCCACGATCTGGAAGGCTTCTTCGAACGTGCTATCACCCAGGCAAGTCGTGTTGTTCATTATGGACAGTCTGGTTGATCGTGCTGACGTTAGTCGCTATGTACTCATCAGTGCGACACACAGATCGCGATCACGAGCGAGGAGCTCGAACAACTGCTCGGTTTGTCGGACCAAAGCCCCGAAGCTGCTCGCTTTCGAGCTTCTCAGGTATGTAGTTGACGCACGCTGCGGTTGCTAGTTGGTCTCCTGGCTGAAGTCGATGACGGCTTGCTGCCGTGCTGGCTGCAGTTCCTCGTCGCGTGCATGCTCGAGCAAAAGGCGAGCAACACCAACGCCCGCGCGCAACTGCAGGAAGATTTCATTGCGAGTCTGCCCAAGCTGGATCCAGGTCACCAGAGCATACCAGACGACGACTTTGACGAGAGCCAAGTGCCCAAGAGTGCTTTGTTCTTACGCGATCTGCTCCAGCAGGTACGGCAACGACCAATTCCACGATAGAAGTTGATTGCACCTATTTACACATTGCTCTGCCATGTTTTGCAACGATTGCAGCGAGTGAAGAGACTCTATCAGCTGAACCAGTCCATTGCCAAGCTGGCCGCGGCCAGCTCGGGAGCCCGCGACAGCCAGCAGATCGATCCTGTTCGCGCACGGCACTCGCGTTTCCTAGCAGATGTCATGGCCCAGAGGGAGATGCAGCACGTCCACAACATGACGCGCTTGCTGCACCGCGCTTGCCAGGCGCACCCGCCGCCAGCAGCAAAGTACTAGCAGCGACCAACAAGCCGAGACCGATTCGGGAGAAACGCTTCTCGCATTCAATAGCCACGCTCAAAAATCGAGCAGCAGCTGCGCGAGCACCTGCTCGAGGTGGTGCGGCTCGACCGTCGCGCTGTCGTCGACCATGGCCTCCATCTGCGCGCGGTGCAGCGCCTCGAGCACGAACAGCCGCAGGAACTCGGCGCTCAGCTTGACCGCGTCCGGGTGGATCTTGGTCACGCGCGACGCGCCGCAAGCTGCGTCCGCCTCGTCCTCCTGGTCGCTGTAGCTGTCGTTATCGCTGTCCCACTCCCGCCTGCCAGTCCCCGCCTCCGCGCTTCCGTTCGCAAGCCACACGCGCCGGAAGACGTGCTCCACCAGGCTCGCCTTGAACGTTGGAGGCATTGACGCCATCGTCGACAACTGTAATCTCCTCATGGGGTTACATTGGTTACAACGTAATTGACATACATAAGTAACCCGACGAGCTGTAACCCAGGTTGGCTCGGCTCAACTCAACATTGGTATACGGCTCGAATTCGCAAGGTTTTACTCAAGATTTATTCGAGCCCAGCGGCTCGGCTCGAAACGGCTCGGATCGGCTTGGCTCGACGCGTCGCGCGTGATGTGGACATCACAAGTCCGTCAATGCAGTTGAGCCGCCCGATCTTCAAGTGGCTCATAGACACACGGACGGACCCCAAACACCGCTTGCTTCCCTCCCATCCTTCATTCTATTCCCCTCCCGCCTTCACCTTCGCCTCGCATTCATTTCCTGATTTCCTACACGAAGCACAAATTCGCAATGACCCAAGCGTCGCGCGCCCAGTCCTCTGCGCCGCCCGTCGTGCTGGTCGTCGGCTCGGTGAACGCCGACGTAGTCGTAGACATTGCGCGGCTGCCGCAGCGCGGCGAAACGCTGTCGGCCTCCCGCCCCGACACGGGCCGCGTCGTGCCCGGCGGGAAGGGCGCCAACCAGGCCGCGGCCGCCGCACAACTGCTGCCGGATGGCGCCGGGAGTGCGCGCTTCGTCGGCCAGTTTGGAGACGACGCGCACGGCGCCACGCTCGAGAACTCGCTCAAGTCCGCGGGGGTCGACACGTCGCTTTCTGGGCACCCGACGGGCGTTCCGTCGGGCCAGGCGTTCGTGTTTGTGTACCCGGACGGGGACAACTCGATCGTGATCGTGGGCGGCGCCAACGTGGCGTGGGCGGATGGCGAGAAGCTGTCCGACGAGCTCGAGAGCGCCATCGCGTCGGCCTCGATCGTGTTGCTTCAGTGTGAGGTCCCGGAATACGTGAACGCACTAGTGACCAAGACAGCGGCGCGAGCTGGTGTCCCGGTCATGTGGGACACTGGCGGTGACGACCGACCGGTGCCGGACGACTTGCTGCCGCTCATTGAGTTCTTGTGCCCCAACGAGACAGAGCTCGCGCGCATCGCCGGCGTTTCGAGCGTCGAGTCGGTCGAGCAAGCAGTCGAGGTCGCGCGCACCATGCAGAAGCGCGGCGCGCGCAATTTGCTGGTCACGCTGGGTGCCGACGGCTCCGTCTTCGTGCCCGAAAGTAGCAGCGCCAGCGTTCATCACCAGCCGCGCTTCTCGGTAAAGCGCGTGGTGGACACGACAGGTGCCGGCGACTGCTACCGTGCGGCGTTTGCTGTCGGCGTGGCGCAGGGTCGTAGTATCCCGGACAGCATGGCGTTTGCCGCGGCCGCTAGCGCGCTCTGCGTCCAAGTGGCTGGCGCCCAGCCTAGCATGCCGACGGCGGAGAAGGTCGCCGCGCTCTTGACGCCGTCGTCTTCCCAGTGAGAGATGCGTATTTAATGTAGCGCTGACTGACAACGACAGTAAGAAGGGATAGCAAGACAGAACACGTTCAAGAGGCTTTTGGTGTTGCTGGTTACTGCACACTGCGAGCCGTGCGCTCGCTCATATATTGCTGATAAATAAATACCACCAGTATCACTACAAGGAACACGAGAGCGGCACCTTCCGCCGCTATTTGTAATCTACACGTCCACCACCACGGCGATCTCCATGACGTCGCATGCCTCCAGCCGCTCGCGCCGCCCCTTCTTCTCCACTTTGCTCTTCTTCTCGCGCTCGAGCTCCTTCTTCTTCCTGGCCTTGACGAACGCCTTCTTGCGCGCCTCAAGCCCGGACGGCGTGGCCTGAAACACGTCAACCACCGCGCCGACCTGCGGGATGGCGTGGCTCGTCACGAACTCGACGTCAAACGACAGCGAGAGCGCCGCCGAGTTGACTGCCAGCCACTGCGCTACGCCTCGGGTGACGCAGATCTGGCCACCGACGCCGACATCGCCAACCTCGCTCGCAATCACCTCGGACAAACCAGTGTACGTGACTTTGCCGGTCACTGGATGCCGATTCGTGATGAGGACGCCGCCGTGCTCGAGCTCCTGCGCCGAGTCGTGGACGCCCATGCGTACGCGCAAGCCGTTGAACACGAGCTTGTTCGTCTTGGAGCGCTTGCGCTTGGTGGCGGGCACCAGGTCGTGCAGCTTCTTGGGCCAGTTGGTCGTCAGCAAGGAGAGCTGGACGTCGAAGCAGTACTCAACCGCGTCCTTGATCGAGTGGAATGCGAGCTGGAACGCGTCGCCGGCCGTCGTGATCTCATACCCGCGATGACGCGCGAGCGCCGAGCGGATGAGGTCATCGTGCAGCTCCAGCGCCGCGCGCATCACGTTGGCATCCTCTGTCCACAGTTGCGTCGACGCTTCAATGTCGGTGAACACGAACACGGGCTTGTCGATCGGCGGAGAAGCCGCGCAGTGGTGGTAGTCGTCCATGTTGGCGTAGAACTCGCGCACGTACTCGTCGGGCATGAACCGGCCGCACGCACGGACGACGCACTCTTGGCTGCAGCCCATGACCACCGATAACGCCGTGCCCGAGTTGGTGAAGAGAATCGTGCTGATACCGATCACGGGCGTCGGTATACCAAGGGCATACTGACTAAAGAGCACGACGAGTGAGAGCACCTGGTACTGGAACGAGAACAATGCGTAGACGACCCTGCACGGCAGTCACACAAGAACGTCAGCAATCATATCAAACGGCGGACACGGTGTGTGAACCACAGCTCAAAGCGTACATGATGCTGCGGATGCGCTTGTAGAGCGGGGACAGCACTCGGTTGCCTTGCACAGTTTCGTACTTGCGGCCGGAGAACTTGAGCTCCAGCAGCGCGTACGCGATGTACAGAAGCGTCAGCGCCTGGAGCATGTTGCCACTGACGAGGATACGCGTCGACTGGTTGTCGAACCCTTGGTTGTAGATTGTGTAGCCAGCTTCGCCACCCAAGAAGAGTCCCGAAAGCGCATGGACCCATTTGAAGTAGCGCTTAGCGACCCGCGATTCGCGCTCCGCTCCGCGATCCATAGACGTACGTGCTAGTCGCGTGAGCTCCCACGCCATCGGCAGCATCCACATCGAGCTGGCCATCAGTGCTGCGTCTCCGACGACGATCACGAACGACAGCCACGCCGAGGTGTTCTCTGTGGACTGTGCGACGCCTCGAAGTCCCAGCGCGTCCACGTACTCGGCGTCGTACGAGTCATCGCCGCTGCTGGTGTCGTTGACGCCGCCCAGGGTCGCGGCCACGAAGAAGATGAACCGGAAGAGCGACCAGAGCCACGAGTAGAAGAAGAAGAAGAAGAAGACGAAGCGCACGGCCGACGTGCGCTTGGGGTCCGCGCGGCGGAAGATACCCCACGCGATCGTGCCGCACGAGACGCTAGACACGAGCGCCGACGACGTGTACAGGAGGCTCCAGGTGCGCATGCCGCCCTCCGTCGCCCGCCCACTCAGTGTTTTACGCGTATACCGACGCTAGGAGGAGACCAAAACGAGGATGGCGCGGCCCGCAGTCACTTGACGGAGCGCTGGTGGCCGTAAGAACGATGCGGCGCTAGTAGTGTGTGTCGTGTGGGCTCGTGAGCTGGATCTGATGCGCCACGCGCTGGCAATCGTCGCCTGCTATCCGACGTGACAAAATGCCTGGGCGAACTGGAGCTGCTCGCACAATCGGCGGGTGGTCACCGCCCCCGTACCGTATGGCGAGTACCGTACCGTAGGTACTGTACCGTACGGTTCGGTTCACGTTGCGACTCGACAGAGAGCTGAAAAGTGTCAAGTGGCCCTACCCCGTGAACAGAATGATCCTGGTTATCCAAAACAGGGGGTGAAAAGGTCACGGATAACCAGGCCTCTGCAAACTAGGATCCATTTCCTAGATACCTACAAAGTGACGGAATAGGTAGTCTGGAAAAGCCAGAACTAGGTAGCATACAAACTACAATAGTAAACAGGCAGCAGAGCCTTACCAAAAAAGTTGCTCCAAATCATTTGATAGGACTTGAAAAAATAGGCATTTCTATTGCTTTGGCTCGAAGATGTCAACACTCAGAACGGTATGTTGTGCGTTTTGGGTCCAAACTGCCTAGTTTGCAGAAGCATCCGAGATAACTTTCGAAATACAGGGTATCCTCCGTTTAGAGCCACAGTGGTACTCTTCAAGTCTGTTAGGAAATTGATGATTGGCTAGACTCTATAAGCTGATATCAATGTACCGTAAAACCAAATATGTATCCGACAGCAATGTGACGGATAGGGATAAGTTTATGTTTAACTTGGTTAAAGTATTGCAAATGACCACGACTAATTAAAATTTCGGTAGACTTCACTTCACTGTAAAATGTTCTCAGGATGTTGTAGCCAACTAGCTGATGTTGTCGCCGGCATTTGGGTTGCCGATCACCTCCAGCCACACAAATCATACAATAAAGGAAGTATGTTTGGCATTACTGATCGCTTGCTCAACCACTTAGACAAATTCTTGAAGCCAGAAGCAAAAAATAAAGCTTGTGTTGGGTAAACATCACATCGTACGTTAAGCAGAAGACGTGAGCTGTGCCAGTCGGATGACGCAGTAAGCTATGCACTTGTGCCACTATTTTTATACCAATTTAAGTATGGACACCAATGGGGAAGGGCAATATTTCAGCACTATACTGATCTTAGTAGTTTTTAATCGGTAATTTACAGCTCGTTTCAGGCTCTATCCTTCACATGATTGGACAAAAATAAAGTGTCGGATACATGTTCGTGTCAGATATACTCGGTTTTACGGTAATATGAAAACGGTAAACGTATAATATACAAGGTTATGCAAAGGTCGGAGTGGCCCAAAATGGAGGATAGTCTGTATGATGCTGTACAGTACTATCTGTTTCTAGATTCACACTGACGGGAGGCGGGTTTTTTTGGGCCAGATGGTGAGATGGTAAAGATGATATTTGTATTTTAAATCAATACACGATACTTTTCAGCTTTCCGGTGTGCGTATACTTTTATACACCGGCCTTCATGTTTAGTGGTCTAGCCCCGGCTGGCACCCTGCTTACACTCTAGGCGCTGCGTATCCAAGCGATCTACGCATGGTTCTTATCAAATCCGATCGCACCTGCGTACAACACGAACTCGTTCCTTCGCCGCCATTTCCGACCAGCTACGCTGCGCTGATGACACTAGCGCTGGCTCGTTCGCTACATTACAAGCCGTCTGTAACCGGACAGCTGACCCCAAATCCCAAAGAGGGGCATGTCCGCGACCAAAACGCGTTTCAGTCCGTAGATTTTTTTCCAAACCACAGCCGAGACGGTTCGTTCCGACTTGTTCGCAGTCTGAACTGCCCACGTTCCATAATCGAGGAAATGCGTCCGAGCAACTGAAAAGGGTTCATCATTGTTCCGGAAGGGTCGGGCGGTGTGCATTGTCACGCATGAAGCCTAGCTGTGAATCCTGGCGTGGGCGGCGGCGCATCTATGAGAGGATGCCAGTATCTGTATAGCATTCCTCGGTATTCCGTTTGAGCGGAGCAGCGATTTATTCTATAGTTCGGCGTTGTTCAGTGTGTCGCCGTTGAGATGACCAGGACGTCGATGGTCCGCCCATTGAAACGTCAACCCGCCGTCGCACTCAGGTTCTATCTATCCCATCTGAGTTCCGTTGGCGGACGGAATCTTCCCGAGTTCATGGAGCTGGGTACCACGACGGTTCGTTTTCTGCGAATCCATCCACGAAGTGCTGTGTATCCGACGCCCAAGCGTGGACCGCTTCGGTGCTTCACCGTTCGTTGGTGGAACACTTGAGAGAGCGCTTTAGGCAGCGAAGAATTGAAAGTAGAGAATACTGGAAGCCGAGAAGTATCCACCGACCGAACATTACGCCTCTATCATACGTCCAGCGCGTCACCGGCAAGACAGTTGCCGTGATGTGCTCACGACGCCATAAGTGGAAGGGCAGGCGCAAAGTCCATGATACAGTCCACCACCGAAAGGAAAGAAATACAAATCGGGTGCTGCATGCTGTTATTGGAGTTCATCGTACTGCTGGGCGCCGCGCGGTTTGATACAGCGACCTTACCGCCCTTCGAGCGCGCCACTTTCAGCGCAGCGCAACGCCTACTCACTCTTACAGCTATCTTCGCTATTACATGATAGAGTAATGCATACACCTGACTGCTCCAAGGCTCTGCGTTTTCGCTCCTCCGCCTCGTGACCACGGCGTACAGTATTCCACTCCATTACGAAGTTCACACACTGGATTGCTTCGTCCAACCACAAGGCGCGCGGTTGCGGCGCCAATGAGCAGCGAGAGCAGCAGGACGCGCCGAACCAGACAGCACAAGCGCACACGCCATCCCTCCCGGTCGGATACTGAAATGATTGCTGTGGCGCGCCGAGACAACCGGTTATACAGAACTGCAGTCAATTCAATAGCACAGGCTACAGTACACTTTTTCACGGGCAAAATGACCCATTTTTCAAGCAAAGTGACTTGAGCCAACCTTGCGCAACTTTATATTTTGCGAAAAAAGGTACATTTTCAAGCAAAGTAATTTTCTGAGATTTATTTTCCAAGCAAAATGAAATCCCTATCCCTACTTGCCCAATTCCATATTTTCGCCTCGCTCAGCAGCGAAAGCATTCTTCAAGCAGTGCCGCTCCTCTTTCCACACCAATCGCTGAGCGAGGACAGATTTGCTCGTCTCAACAGCCTCCTTTAGCACCTCCATCTTGTGGGCAGCAAGAGAGTCATAGTCACCCCTAACGAGAGACTGCTGCCTCTTAGTAGCTAAAAACAACTTCATCTTTGCCTTCAAAACGCTAAAGCACCCTTCGATAGCATTGCACATCGGACTGTAAGGGGCAAGGCGGAGAATGACGAGCTTGTTGTTGTTGACGATGCCATCAGCAACAAGCTTGTCGTGTACCAAAGTCTCCACCTGGTTGTGCGCGGGGGCATTATCAGTGACAATGACGACGTTCTTCCCCCGCATAACTCCTTGTACTCCTCCGTGTTGAGCGCCTCCACGAAAAGGTCGGCGACGAAGCGCGCGTTCTCGTCCATCTTCACTGAGCCGTCGTGGGTGCGTAGCAACACGACGCCCGTCCCGGGAGAGACGCCGCACTGGATGTGCAAGTTCTTCCCCTTGGACGGCGGGAGCTCGATCACCGCCGGCTGGCTGGCACGAGCCCAACCTTGAGTGCGTGTTAGGTAGATGTTGAAGTTGGTCTCGTCGTGGTAGACGATCATGTCGCCGTCGGCGATGTGCTTGTTCAGCGCCTTCGCGAACGTCTTCCGCTTATCCTTGTTCGCGGACGTGTGCATTGTGGCCTTCTCCACCCTCAACTTCTTGATCGTGTACAGCATCCCGTGGAGCGCCCGGTGGATGGACGAGATGCTGACTTCCAGCCTCAAGTCGCTCATTAGGCGCTCCTTCATGACGGCCGTCGTCATGTCGGCCATCTCGTCCAAGTACTCCTTCAACTTGCACATCCTCTCGAGCGTCATCTTGACGCAGGTAGGCCTCACGCCGCCGCGTTGCTTACTCTCAGTACTGCCCTTCTTTAAGATTAGACGGGCAGTACTGAGAGAGACGGCATTGCTGGCCGCCGCGCTCTTCCAGTCGCCGCCCGCCAGGTACACGTCAAGCACCCTCTTCTTGGCGCTGTTGCGCTCGTGCGCGGGGGCCTCGCTCGAGACGGAAGGCGGGGTCTGTGGGGCTGCTGCCTGGGCCATGGCTGGTAAAGGGGGGACAACGGAGGCGGCGGCAGAGCTTGGCGGAGAACGTGGTGTCGGGGGCTGAGTGAATGAAGGAATGATGCGGCCGACCGCGACGGTGGCGAAGGGCACGAATGCGGCGGCAAGTAGCATGAACGAACAGCAGAAATTAGCAAGAATTCGTAAAACCTTGAAAATCACCATTATGCTTTTTGTATTTTTGTAAGTTTAGGGGTTCCAGTTTGGTTGGGAGATATTATGCCCTGGGTCACTTTGCCTGCAAAACCTAATTTCGGGTTATTCAGAAAAACCTTATTGCTCCACTTTGCTTGGGAAATGGGTCGTTTTGCCCGAAAAAAAGTGTATACGTAGTCGTCTGAGTTCTGCCTCCCCGTCAGCACAACAAGTGGCGACTTCTCATGAGCGCTGAAAGCGCCCCAGACCATGACGGACCCACCGCCAGCTTGTCGCCGCTTGGTTTGGCGGGCGTGCTGACACAGGTCGCGCCAGTAGTGCTGGAAGCCGTCGAGCCCGTCAAGGTTCCACTTCTTCTCGTCTGAGAAGATGATGGCCTCCCAGACGGCCCCGGCGTCCTTCCGCAGCAGCATGACATTGGCCCAGGCCTTGCGCGCGAGCATGTCTGCGGCGGTGAGCGGCAACGTGTTCTCCATCTTGGAGTACACGAGCCAGTCGACCTGAGCCAGGATGCGCTGGACGGTGCGGATGGACACCGGCAGCTTAAGCTCGGCCTTGAGCTGGGCGGCGAACATATTCCCCTGCGCGGCGGCGCGCACGAGGAGGCGGACGTGCCGCTCCGAGGGGATCGGAAGGGGCCCTAGGTGTTTGGGTGGTGTGGGCGGGGCGGGCGAGACAAAACAGCGGATGGTGTCAGTGCTCCGCGCTGTCCGCCCCTTGATGGCGCGCAAGCTCAGGCCGGCCTCGTGGAACCCCTCAATCTTCCCCCGCTCGCGCTCGATCAACCGCGACTTCATCTTCTTCTTGTCCTTCTTCGTCGTCGCCATCGTCGAGCCAAATGACAGCTCGACGCGTGCCATCGACTTCTGCCCATTCTGATCATCATTCTTTTTCACTTGGTTTTTGTATGGGCATGGTGTGCGATTTGATGTATCGCGGTGGCGAAATCAGAAAGTTGTATGGGAGGTCCCCCGCGTTTTGCGAAATCGCGGTTGTTAGCCTGAATAGGCGGTTTATACCAGTAAAATGCACCACATATCTAAAAAAAGCGTACGCTAATTCCTAAATTTAACCAAGTTACACTCAAAGACGTGGGTGTGCGATTTCTCCTGTCGCGGAGTGTATGCGGTAATTTTCGCAGTATTAGAGGGAGTCAGAATTGGCAAAAATCGTGTTGGTTTCATTTCGAAAATCGTGTTGATTCCATTTCCGAAATCAAACAAGGAAAGAGGTGGTTAATTTGGGAAATTGTGGCGGTTTTGTGGCCAAATAAGTGGCGATTTCATTTTGCTGTTTTTCCAATTCTGATTCCCCCTATTGCGACGAGGTGGACATGAAATAGGCTAAAGTGACACCCCTCTTTCATCCAAATCTCCATACCCAACGTTGGTAAAAAAAAAACAGCCACACAATAGTATCCGAACATTTTACTAGGAAAAAGTACGGACATCCTGGAAGAAAAAAAGTAGATAATTTCTTTTAGTCAATGAGGAGCACAATAACTCGTAATCGATGAACATTTTTCGCTTCTGTCACCCTACAATATCACCTTTGAGAATAGTATCCAATCGGAGAGTTACGTTCACATTTTTAGCTGGGCGTTGGCTGAGCACTGTCACTCGAGTGAAAAACAAGCATAGCGCCTTGTTTTGGGCTTTTTCGGAGGGAACAGCTACCTCCTCGTCTCTGGAGCACTACGTTTACGCAGTCGACCTTCGAGCGATTCACTCAAAAATATGCAGGTGTCCTATCTTTCCAACTGCTTTACATATTTCGACGGACCATACCGCCCACCGTGCGTTTCTTGAATCAATACAAGTTTGAGCGCGGGCCGGAATGTCGCCGCTGACGTTGATAACGCTCACAAATCGAAAAACGACCACGATTGGACAAAATTAAACAAAAGGCGCAAGGTGGTCCACAAAATTCGATCGAACAGCACGAGTAGCCCGCCAAACGGAAAGCTCAGTTTTCCGCGGCTGGCCACAAGCAACATCAAGACCCGGGGCGAAGGCGCTTCACGACGGATGGTCCGTGGCTTGTGACCGGTCGCGGCATCGAAGACGGCGACGCAGCCCCCATTCGTTCGCCTCCAGCACGGCCGGTCGCTTGGCGTTGGGCTTGGTGAAGCACGGCCTTGGCGAGCGCGGCCGGCTTGGTCATGCGCGGCCTTAGGCAAGCGCGACCGGCCTCATCTTGCGTGTCCGTCGTGTCGCGCCCGCGGGCACACCACACCGGCGCGGTTGACAGCGCTCGTGCTGACTGATCGCTGCCGCCGCAAGTGTCATCGCGAGCGGCGGCAGCGGCAAGTCATCGACTGTGGTGCGGGCGGAAATTGGCAGGCACGCTCGCCTCGCTGCCGCGTAGTGTTAAGACCACAATTAGCCAGCACTCCAGTCGCAAGGTAGCTACTGTACAGTATCGTAGATCGAACTGGTGTAAATATGCAGTTAGTGGAGCCCCATAATTGAAAAAAATCCGACGACGGAAGCGATTATTGCAACTCAATGCAAGGTCTTGCTCCATTTGCTCTTGCTCCATTTAGATTTTGACCTAAACGTTTAGACCGATGCATTTGGGAGTGCTTTTGTGAAACTACAGCGTACAGTACTCTCAGGGAAGTCACACCACCCTTAATAGTCCGCTGGATCATTCAGGTTCGCTTGTCAGCCGCAGTAGCGCGCGAGTAGATGTCGTCCTCCGGCCACAGCCGGCGCAACTTCAACTTGAGCGGGCCCATAACCCCAACGTCCAGAGGCTGACATACGGAC